>JZRM01000531.1:0-16968 GCA_000963415.1 Blastocystis sp. subtype 6
CTGAAACTCGGCAGCATTTCTATAAATTTTAAGCATTGCGTACTAATGTCTACGGGTCTTAAACTAGGATGAGGAGATGATTCACGTCAGAATTTAGATGTCGCGTTGGAATCAAATCATACTAGAAAAAATACAGAACACATCACGTCCTTTATGGCTTGTGCTACTTGCATGCCCAGTTGTAAGACACACCAGCAGCAAATCAGGTCAATACCACATTTGATAGGGAGTATTTTGGCGGCACTTAAGAGAGGTAGAAAGCCAAAATCATACGTATTCGCAAATAGTCTGACAGAGTAATAATCGATTCTGTCTGCCTACCTGCCTTTTCCTGTTGATTTCAAGATGCTCTTTCCTAAACCTTGACCTTTCCTATTACTGGTATTTTTCCTCGAAAAATAAAATTTGCATAGTTCAATACTGCTATGTACGTGTAGTTTATTCGTAAATCTTTGGTTATTCACTCCAAATGTTGGAACACAAATAGGAAGGTAGTTATTCCGTTGCGTAGAGTACATTCTTAATAGGAATTCCAGAAAAATGACTTGAAATGGCCCTCTGGCCATACACCTCGCAGCCAATCAGATTTCTCTGGTCCTTAGGCTACATCATTTTTTCAACTCTTCTGGATTGTTTTTATTATATTGTGAATTTTGTCGTACCAGAATCTGTACCTTGTTTTCATACTGAGTTTCTTCGGAATATTTTGTTTATACGTAATTGAAGAATGGAAAAAACAAAGCGTTGCTCATCTTGTAAATTGAATCGGAAGATCGAACTCTTCAAAAAGCCAATGTCTACCATGCTTTTTAACACCTGTGAGAATTGCAGGTTAAAAAAGAAGAACAATTATCATCGTTCGGATTCTTGCTGTATCTAATGTCTAGGACAAAAAATGAAGCGTGCTTCCAAGGAAGCACAATCTCACCCTACTGGGCATGTGCGTACCCAGGCATTTTTACTGTCAAATTCCTCTGTTGTGAACAAGGGTTCAAAACAAAACTCACCTGTCAGGATAGAGGCTAAGATACATGGATATGAAGAATCGACTAGCGCTCCTCAGCCTGTTTCCGAGGATACCGGTCCATTTGTAGGTTTTCCAACATCTCGGTGGATCGAAGTACCATCGTCCTTACCGATTTGCCCTGTTTTTGTTGCTAAGCCGCTTTTTCATTACACTCTTTGTAATGCGCACTAATGCTTCTTGTGCTGGGTTTGTTTCATCAAACACGCCATAAAGGACTATTCTTCTTCCATCTCATCTCCCACCGAAATGTCTGGAATGAAGCAATTAAAACCATCCTGAGCCGTCGACACCACCAAGTCAGGAATCTGTGGGTGGAAGTGCAGCTCCTTAATCGCTGTCTGTCCCTACACCTCGACTCTCCCCATCTTCCCTACAGCATGAACGAACAGTAGTTGTGGCGGCACTCCTGGGACCTGATCGGCAGTATCGGCTTCGAGCGAGAGATCCCACAGCGTCAGCTGGTCGTCCGAAGACACTCCCAGCACCGACGAATCGTGAGGCGACCATTCCACTGACGTGATGGGCGCGTTCAAATAGTCAAAGTTGCCCACGAATCCCCCACTACGTTCACAACGCACCGCTCTCCCTACCTCAGGTTTCGAATGTCCCAGATGCGGAAGGTGTGGTCATCCGACCCCGAAACGATCAGATACCCCACTTGTCTACAGTCCACCCTCTCCACGTCGCCTACTTGTTCCAGTTGATCACGTTCACGTCGCTGTCGTGGGCCATCACACTCAGCATGCTGCGATGACTGGGGTTTCGCGTGTCCCAGATCCGGATCGTCTTGTCGACGGAGCACGACGCGAACACAGTCGCTTCGGAGGGACTCCACTGCAGGTCTTCCACCGACGATTCATGGTCGCGGAACGCTGTCCTGTCCGTCTGCCAGCCCCCCTCGATCGGACTGGTGATGTGGATGGCGCCTGCGCAGTCGCCCGACGCCAACATCCCCTTGTTGAAGGAGCTCCAGTCCAGCGCGTAGCCCTCGGTGCGATGGCCAGAGAACTGGTAGAGGAGAGGCGAGGGACCACTTCGAGACGCGTCCGCGAGGTCCTTGTCGACAGCATTCAGCTGGGAAGTGATGTTGTAGATGCTCATCACACCTGTCTCCGACCACACGCTGACGATCTGGGAGCGGTCGGGAAGGCACTGGAGGTGAGGGGGGGAGAGAGAGGAGTACTCGGATTCGGTTGACGGCGCCGTCGTGGGGGAAGCTGCTGATGGCAATCACCGGGTCACTGTCGTCGTCGGGGAATTCGGTGGGGTCGTCATCGTACCGGGTCTCACAAAGACTGGAAATCTTGGAGACGATGACCTGGTTTCCTGTTCCGGTCTCAGTCTGCGTCCCAGAGACGATGTAGAGGGTATGAGGATACTAGGGTGAGAGAGAGAGAAGAAACTTACACGACGTCGAATAGCGCCGAGATTATCCGAAATGATGTCAAAACTAAGACACGGCCACTCTACGTTCAGACGGTGATACATTCGGTAAGCACTGTTATCGTATTCCATCTGCTCTCCCTCTTCGACTTTGTCCGTTCCTATTTTAAACACCTGCGCGTTAGAAGATAGCAGAAAAAGGCACATTATGTCTCTCATTGTCTTCATCTTGGCCCTGGAGTTCTCTCTGCTCTAATTCTTTTTCCTCTTTTTCGTCCACGATGTCTTCTTCTTCATACGTATCGATAAACGGGTCTTCAAACATGGTGTTCCTGTTGTCCTCTTTTTCACCAGTGTTCTCTGCATTTGCTCGCTTCGATAACGGATCTCCACGGTCGCCTCTCTTCATTCCTTTTCAGTTGGCTGAATGAGTTTCTTGATATTTGGTTATTCGAGTCTGGTCGAATTCCGGAATTCCATAATCTTCCGACAAAGGATTATAATTGAAAATGGGAAGGAGAAAGAAGTCTCAAAGGAAAGTTGTGAAGAAAGAGGTAGCAAAACTGGCAATCGTTTTTAATTGTCCGATTTGTAGTTATCCGAAGTGCTGCAAGTGCACAATGTATGGTTTGATCTGGGTGTGAATACTAGAGATAAAAAGCAAAATGTTGGTAAAATTGAATGTTCTGTATGTAGCGCCCGTTTTCAAATGCCCACAGGAAGTTGGTGATTCTTATTTCTGTGAATGATAGTACTGACGGCTCCTGTTGATATATATTCACGGTGGATTGACGAACTGGAGAAAAAGAATCGGATGCCCGATGATGAAAACGAGCCCTATTCCGATGGTGTTAACAGTAATCCAGACTCTGATGGTTATTGCCATGTTTGTTGTAAGAAACAATAGAAAAGGAAATACTTAGACCTTACATTAGGAGGGTATCTCTCATCTACACTAAAGAAACACATCAGCACATACGCATCTGTGGGATTAGCAGGGGAAGCAGAGGGAGAACGGTCGTGATGAGATCTGTATCTATCCGAGCGAGAACGAGAGCGGGAACGAGAGGAACGATCTCTTGTATAGGATCTGTGTCTTCTAGAGCGAGAACGGGAAGAGGAACGAGAATCATAACGACGACTTCTCCGGCTTCTTGAATGAGAACGAGAACCATGGTGATGATGGTGACGATGACTGTAACTTCGAGAGCGGCTTCGAGAGCGGCTTCGATAGCGACGGCTGCTACTCCTCTAATGCTTGAAAGAATAGGCAATATATTACACGAGGACGAGCAAGCTCCACGCTCACTCTATCTCCGCGGATTTCCATGTTGTTTCCTTCCCGAATGGCTCTCTCAGCCTCTTCGGGTGTTGAGAAGGTTACGAAACCAAAACCAGGAGGATTGCGGGCAATCCAGACGTTCGTCACGGTTCCGAACTGTTCAAAGTTCTGTCTTAAGTCTTCCTTCTCAAGACGAGCAGTATTGCCAACATGTACTCTACGAATAATTCCGTGACCTCTTCGCAACTTTGTTCCTTCCATAACCGGATTTTGAGCAAAATTGAATGGTATTCAAATGTACAAAAATGCGACCGATTTCTGGAAATATACGATAACAGATAATCTTGTATTTTATCACATATATTTAATTGTCTTTATTATCACAGACATAGAAGAGCCATGATTACTAACTACTGTCTTTGACCTTGCTCGAATGTAGAAGTTGGGAGAAAGGCATTATAAATTCAAATTTAATATTCCGTACTGGCGGATATCAGGAGAGTACGATAACTAAGAAAAATCGCGGTTATTTGCTGAATTCTTCAATGACTTGGGATCATTTCTATCTGTGTTCATGGGATGGAGCGTGTGATATCGTATACCTCTAAAGTGAGACATCTTTTGGAGTGTGTTTCGAAACAAACAGAATTCTCTGAGTCTTGGAATGAACAAATGGAAGTGTTTGTTCCCTATCTCTCGGAGTCATTTTTCTGTTTAAAAATATATTTCGAAATTACAGCTAGCTTACAAAAACGAGACCCTATTACATCAAGCGCAGTCTCTGTTTCTTAATTTGGGGAATCATATGGTTGACATGGTGTGGCGGGTCCGTTTTAGCTATTTTGATGACTATTAGGGTCAGTCTCGATTTCAACAGGCACTTTTGAAATACTTGACACTTCTTGTTGTACGTAAAGAGTTTTTTCTCGTATCAGCTGAATTGTTCCTCTAGTCTAGACATTCAACGGTTTTGATGACAGTCTCCCTGAACCTGAATCTGAGTTATTCCAGATTCTTGTCGAATTTCTCGTATGGTTGAAACGTTTATTGTTGTTGGTCCCCAAAGCATTGGAGTTAAACTCTGCCACAACTCGTGATTTTGCTTGTCGTACACTAATTTTGGCCAGTTATCGTTTTCCCTCATTTCGCATTACTTTACTCAACATCTTCAGTACCATCATCCCTTCTCGTTATCACTTGGACATCGATCTTGTCGATATCATTCATTTTAACTATCCACATGAGTCTGTGTGTGACAAATATGACCAGGATATTTTCCAAATTGTGGAAGGAGACACAGTTAAAAGCCATTCTCCATTAGAAGGACCTGATCCTCCTTCCAGCTCCAATTTGCGTCCCTTTCTATCAGAGAGTCAGCAACGGTTATGTGTGTGTGTGGAGAGAGTGTGATGTGTAGTGACGATTCATGATCGGATCGTAACTCGCTCGAAGAGTCGAGATGACCTGCATTTACTTGCGCAAGAATCAATCCCTCCTCCGTACATCATGAAGCCCTTGTCAGAGTTTTTAAATGTTGATGAAGGTAATGCAATCGATAAGGAAGAGTTAAACACAAAGCAGGCATTCAAAAAGCGCATGAATCACTACCACAAGGATGTCCAGGACACTGTGGAGAATGACAATCCCTTCTCAACCTCCACGATCTCTTCTCTCATCCATTCCAACTCTTTGCGTACTTGCAAGGAAGATGATATCCCGACAGACTCGGACATTCGTTATCCATCGTTATGCATTGTACCTTTTTTTGAACTGGCGAGAGTTATTCGCTCGAAAATGGCTCATAAGTGCTATAAACTCTTCATGAAGGCAAACCCTGATTTCTTTAACTGGGGAGATATTGCAAGTGTGCTGGGGGATGATTTTTTGGACGATTTACCAAATGACTGGTTCTCAAAGTCGGTTTTTGGTCTTGTTTGATTGGTAGATTTCGTGAGCGCAATTACTTGATGTTTCAGTATTTGGGTACTTTCATCGAGTTATGCGAAGATTTCACGTATATTGCTGGACTGAACCGTAGTTCATGGGCTTTGTTTATATGTAGATGTCTTTTGGGAAGGAATTCCAGGATACTTTCTCTATTTGCAAGTCTTTCTGACCATGTATCAGTATTCCATTATCCAAAAATCATCCCAATTTATTCTCCTGCGAAACGGTGAAGCAGATATAGCATACGAATCTTACATGCAATCATGTGTGTAGGAGAAGAGTATATGAATGAGGTGTAGTCACAACTATCTTTTAAATGGTTCTTTGGTAAATAACATGATTAAAATGTTGTTTACGCGTTGTAAGGTTCATATATTATACGATATAATACAAGGTGTGAGAATAATTGGGGTTTCACATAGCTCTCTTCCAACTCAACCAAATCTTCATCTCGATTCGAATGCGTTTCAACAATCTGGAATACGATAACTACTCTTATGATTTCTATCAGAAAGTGTATCAAGTATCTTTTCATACCTTCTCCAATACTAGTCACAAGAGATCCAATGTCTCTTTGATCTCGAGCGAGCGAACAAGGAGTCGGGGAAAAAAGTGGAAATCTGTCCTCATATATCGAGACGAATCCTTCGAGGTGTGAATCATGATCAACACAAAGTGGAGCGGCTGATCTTCGATATGAATAAAGATTGCAACACGTCAAAACTGGAAGGTAGTCAAACTGCCAATGGCGACGATTGGCAGGAAATGTCGAATAGCGATATTGATGATTTTGGCTTGTCTTTAGATGAAGATGATAATGACATCGATGGAGATCACTTCTCTGGACGCTTCAAACTTCGTCGGCAGTCCTCTTCGATGGTGTTTGATCCTAATGATATTGATAATGTGATTGCGCAGCAGAATGAAATGACTGTGGAGAACGAGAAAGGAATGATTTTAACGCTACACACTGAAGATAGTTCAACGCAATCCTCAGGAATCCCAGTTTACCATATTGACAATATCACAGACATCACATCATCCGATGTGTCGACATCACATCTGCGAACCATGAATTCTGTCTCCAGCACTTCATCAACCATGTCTTCACCTTCGAAAAGAAGTTCAATGCATGGCAGAGCAGGGTATGAAAAGGCGTCCAAAAATCGGATTGAGATTGTATCGCTTCATTGCAATACGCTCTTTTCGCATGACCTCTGTTTCACGCACTTTCAGGCTATGGAATATTGGATGCAGAAAAGTCCTTCATTGAGTCTCCTCTCATGAATAGATATTATCACTTCTCGTGGTGAAGGAGCCAATCTTATGCATCGACTGATCAGTCTTCGCATTGTGCAATATCGTTTTTCTCGTTGCACTCTTATCACTAGATTCCTTCAATCGGAGATTCCACGTGACTACCTTAAAAGTTAAACCACTGCAGGAAATTCATGTGTGGCCGGAGCCTGAGTTTTGCCCTTATGAGCATCGTGTTTTTGCCGCACAGATCGATTTTTGCTTTCTTTTCTCCTTGTTTTCTATGTTGCTTGATTACGAACACCTCTCTGTACGTCTTGTGCTTCCGTTATGTTCAGATCATCGAGAAAACGCTCTACGTCATCTATGCGAACATGGATTTTTTCACCGGAGAAACGAGAATTGATGTTCGGTTTTTCCCTCCTTTCTCAGTAGTTGTTCCTTAACGTCATTTATCCTCATGCCCCGCGGTTATTCTCTCACTGGTCGCCTACTGTTCGGCAGCTTTTTCATCGCATTATTGTCTATAAATCATATCATGCCAGGAGAGCTTATCTTCCCGCGGGAAATAGTTGTGAATGGCTCGCTGTCATTTGCGAGCTGATCCGTTCTCATCATGCTTCAACTCATGAGAACGCAGAGTCCAGGAAACTAGGAAGAGCAGAACATAGTCTGTTTGCAATTGATATCGAAAGTAGTCTTTTGAAGAGATTTCAAAGTAGAACAAAATGAGTTTGTGTGCGGATTTGAGGCACTGGATGAAACGGCATTCAATCAGCGAACGAATATCACCATGCGATGCAAACGGATCCGTCAGTGTTGCTCAGTGAGCAAACGACGTGAATCCGAAGCGATCGATTTGATGTTGAGTAAGGTAGAGAGCGATTTCATCCTGCAACTGATCTCTCTGCTCCATCCGCAGCCGAACCTCTTCACTCTGAATCAGTGCATCGAGGTGTTCGAGACGGAGTTCATGCAGGACTGTCCACAGTACATTCGACTGCGGATGAGTCGGGGAATTCGACCTGCGAAGGGATGCGACAAAGTCCTGCCTGACAACCAGAGAGTGAGTGTGATGTTGGTGAGTCACGTGTAGCCGTACTATTGGCAAGCGCTGATGGAGTTTATGGCGGTGCTGGGTGTGTATGAAGTGGAAATGGAACAAACGAGGAAGAGGAGCAGCTTGCTGTCTAGAATGTTTGGTAAAACTACGTATGAGGAACTGCTGAAGAAGATGGAAGCACCTGTGGAGGATAAAAACTATGATTTGTCTTCCATTGTTTCACCTTCTTATTATCTGTAATTTGTTGGATTGCTTACCGCTTGTTGTTTGTTCCAGCACTCTTGAATTTTTTCACAAATGACTCGCGAAATAGATGTGCCAAACATCTTTTCCCGTACCGATCTTCATAACCTCATTTGAGCTCATACAACTGCTAGAATGTATTAGTTGTCATTGATTATCGTTATTTCAATATTGTTAGGTTTTCTACAAAAACGATAATTCAAATTGTTGTCATATCATGACTGGAATTAATACGGTTTTATCATTAACCACTTTTTTTTAATCTTGTCATGAATACTGTTTATCCTGTCGTTGTTGAAGGTGAAAAGCAACCTAATTTTGTCCAGGCTCAGCCTGCTGGTACTTCGAATACTCCTGTGACGGCTGTTCCCCCAGCCTATAACTATCAACCTGCGCAGCCTGTTAGCGCACAGCCCATGCAGCCTATGCCTGTCCAGTCGCAGCCTGTCCCTGTAACAGTGGTACCACCAGTGCAGGGACAAATGGCACCTGTCTCGCCCTACTACCCAACTGTTAATAATATCCCCCAAAATACACTCCCTGAGTATATTTTGTTTTCCTTTTATCCCCAGAATTAACGATGATCTTAGACGCCTTTTCAAGCTCTATCCTATGCTTATTGTAACTGTCATTATCGATGTAAAACTTCTTTTAAGAGTCGATGGTTAGTGGTTTGCAGGTACTGGTGTAGGTCTGTTCTTGATTGTTTTCCTGATTCTCGGAAGTGTGTATCTCTGCACTTATAATTATGTATTGCTGGTATTTGTAAGTACTTTTCTGGGGCCTCTTTCGTAGTACCTCATTCACCGATATATCTCGATTGTTTGTGGAGTCATATTAATGCTGGACGAAATGTCAGTGTTGCATATAGTACTTCTCGTAATTAATGTTCCTCTTGTGTGTCGCTGTAAACTGTAGATTTTACTGACTATCTACGTTACGAATTACTTTGCAGTAGCAACCAAAGTCAAAAGAGTATACAATGCTAACCAGATCCAGTACTTGAAACGAATGCAATGTCGTGTTTCTTTCAAACAATCGATAAACTAACACATATCATCTCCGTTAGAATGCCTTCAAAATAGCGGTTGCTCCACAGTTGCACTGGCAGTGCGTACCCGTATTGATGCAGTCGCAGTTCGAGTCCCATCCGTTGGTCACGTAATCCATGTTACACATCGTCTCAGCAGTCGTGAAGCTAGGATAGCGCGGAGATGGGATGTAGTAGTAGTCTTCCCAAGCAGCTTTGAAAGTCGTTGCGTCAAACATAATATAGTACGTGTGGCCGGCTTCCCAGTTGTTCGGGTTCTCCACAACGCAGGTGTCCTGCTCGCATGAGGCAGTCAGCGACACGATCGTGACTCCGCAGTCCAGACAGCGGAAAGAAATGGCCTTCGTCACCTCCACGTCGCGATTGAACACAAACTGAACTGCCGTATTCACAGGGACGAACTGCGCACCATCTTCGGGGAATACACTCACCAACTCCAGCGATTGCTCTACACATAAGACCAATCCCAGCTTCACTACCACTTGGATTTGCTGCGCGCGCAACAAACTCGTACATACACTGATCACCCGAGAGAGAGCAAACCACCTCATTGCCATACGCATCCTTTATGGCTGCTGCAGGGAACAGCAACTGGCATGTGTGCAGATGAGGCAGCAAACCTACAAACAGCAGCACATCAGCATAGCCTCTGGAGGCTAATGCGCCCATCCTTACCTCCATCGGATGATCTGCTGTGGAGAACTGGCGATGTGCTGTAGCTTCTCCATACCGACTGCAATGCACCTCATACGCAAATGGCTCCGTCTGTAGGAACTCCGTTGTAGTGGCGAAGAGCACGTGATCCTCCGTCATCTGCGTTAGTTGCAGAGAGAGCAGGGAAGGCTGCATACTGTCACTGCTCACCTCGAACGTATACGACGACTCATTAACAGGGAATGGGGTTTCGCTCAACAGACTCGTTCCTTCCTCGTAGAATGAACTACGACGCACCACATCGAGCGAAGGGAAGAAGAGAGAACAAGCAGTTGACGAAGGAAGGTTCGAGAACGTGACACGCACCTCGTTGTGCTTCATCACCGACTCGTCCAGCACCAGTGGAGCATCCACAGTCAGACCTCCACACATGACCGATGCCACAGCCTGCTCGCCCACCATCACGTGGTCACTGAACACCAACCGGAATGTAGGATCGTGCGAGAGCGGGTGAAGCGATTGCACTTCGATCACTTGCAAGGGCGACACCTCAGCAGCCGTGGTGAACAGATAAAGCTCCTGATGCACACTGCGAGAAGAACGAGCAACGCATGATACATGATAGGTTGTCTGTGGCTTCAAATCCGTCAGAACGACACGGTGGTCAATGACAGGTTCTGCAGGCTCGTATAAGCTGTCAAACAGACCTGCCTCTGCCTGCTTCTGAAGCGAATCCGCTGAGATGGCATTGGAGTGAGCGACACAGTACACAGTTTCAGGCTGATCGGTAGTGACACTCACCACAGCGGCAGAAGACGAGACGAGCGACTGATCCACGGTGATTCCGATCGTTGTGGGGAGAGCGGCAGCAGTGGTCACCGAAGCCGTAGCCTCCACATCCAGCGAAGGAACAGACACGACCACGTCATACGATGTGCTGGGCTCCAGACCGAAGAAAGAGGCGGTCATGGCATCTGTCTCGCATGTCATCTTCAGAGAACGACTCATTGCGGCATTGCTCACAGTTGCCGTAGCACCAACGCAGTAAGGCACCGACAGACGCACGATCAGAGAAGCACCTTGGGTCTCCACAGTCACTGACAAGTCGATAGGCAGCACTACATGAAGCTCGGCGACATACGCCTCGCCCCAAGCACCCTGCAACTGACTGACAGTATTCAACGCGGCCACTCGACAGACGACAGGTCCAGGCATCAGACTAGACACACCGACAGTAGCCTCTTCAGCAGTAACTGTGAAGGCCACAGGATAGTCGCTGGCTGTCTCGCGACGACACTCCACACGGTATCCGTCGATAGGTTCGGCAGTGAAAGCCGCAGGCTTCTCCCAGACCAAATGGAGGACTTGTGCTTCGCTCTCCTCTACCTCCACACCCACGGCAGCATAAGGAGTCGACTCCACAGAGGCAATGCCAGTGTAAGTGGTGGGCTCTCCAGCAGTACCTGCAAGGGTGAAGTAGCAAGTAGCGCTGAATGACTGGCCAGCCACAGCAAGCATGGTGTACTCCACAGGCTCCACTGAAGTAAATCCGACTACAGGACTCTCATTGCAAGTCACCTCGAGGTAATGAATGAAGTCATGCAGCTCCACCGGAGCAGCCACAGCCAGAGTGACAGAGACGCCGCTCTCCTCCAGAACCTGGCGACGAAGCGTGAGAAGTGGAGCAGAAGTGGAAATCCGAAGCACGTCCGCAGCATCCACCAGCACGTCATCGAAACTGTAAGGCACTTCCACATCCGGAGAACTGAGACCGTAGGCATTCTCCGCGCGAAGCAGCAGGGTCACTTGGCCAGCGAAGTAAGGGAACGGACCGAATGTGCGATGAGAAGCATCCACATGCACCTCAGGAAGCACAGGAGGCTGGAAAGCGAGATAGTACCCAGTCACGGGATACGCCTCATCAACGTAGAGAGGAGCTTCGAAAGCCACATTGAAACTAGTGCTTCCGTAATGCAGTGTGATGCGAGTAGGAGCACTGGGAGGGATGGGAGCCGTGTGGAAGCTCACCTCCAACTCACTCTCCGGCACAGGAGCGCCATTCAGCGCTCTCCAGCAAGAGGGGAACACCATCTTGTATTCGCCATAACGCAAGTAGTTCGCAGGATCGAACAGGTCATCTTCGGGCAAAACGAAGTCGGCAAATACACCGCCATTGTGATAACGGCCAACGAGTGCTGTTTTGGTCTGGTTCACAACCAAACTGAACACCTCCGTGGGATCAGACAAGGACACGATCGACACGGTGCAGTTGGCGTCAGGATTCGAAATAGCCAGTGACGAAAAGAGAGAGCCAGAAGGAGTTCGAGACACATGCAGCATACCTTCGTAGGGCATCGATTTCACTGTAGGAGGATTCGGAATGCAAGTATCCGGAATCACGTAGGGCTCCCACTGGCCATCAGCAGTACAGAGACGAGTCCACATGCCGGTGTATCCAAAAGGACACTCGATTGTCGCGTTCTGCAAAGCGTTCGTCTCTGGCCAGCCATCCTCGGCAGGACACACATTCAAGGTGCAGTTCACAATCACCTCATCAGCCCAGTTGCCCTCCAGATCGCACAGCAACTTGCGGGAACCACTGTACCCTTCGGGACAGGCAGCTTCGGCATACACACCTGCCAGGGTGACTCTGAAGTCAATGCCATCCACAGTCGTAGCAGGGCAGATGATGGCATGGCAGTCCTCCGTATCGTATTCGCTCCACTCGCCATTCGACTGGCACACACGAGTACGGTTTCCTGTGAAGCCTTCTATGCAAGGACGAGTCTCCGAATCTCCAGCATCCACGTAATAAGGAGGAATATCTGTAGGACAGTTGAGACGAATGCAGGTGCTGTTCACCATCACCATTACAGACTCGTTAGTCTCCTCGTTGTACTCACAGCGATAGGTCTCCACTCCAGCAAGGTTCACATAGCAAGGGAAGTCCACCGTCTCTCCCACAGGCACGTAGATGATCTCGCCTGTGCCTGCGTCATATCGGCACTCGCTGTAGCAAGTCGACTCATCCACAAGGCCCCAGTGACTGCCATGACACTGCCGACGACTGAGTCCAGTAGCGTGGCCACTGCAAGGAGCCTGCGCGTACTCTCCCACGCCTGTCTCTTCCCACACACCCTCCGTGGTGCAGCGACAGACACTTGCATCCAAGTCTTCCCAATGGCCCGTTGTCTCGTTGCATCGACGAGTGATGACTGCTCCATTCATGCAGTTCAGAGGAGCGGACTCTCCTCCAGCAGGCGCACGGTTCCAGATGACGTCCATCTCCAATCTTGAGGCACAGTAGCACGTGTCTTTAATAGGCTCGCTGAAATGGCCGTCTGAGCCACATCTGTACTCGATGACTCCTTCATCGCACTGGTGGTAAGCCGAGGAGCCGAACGCAGCTTCAAAGCCATTCGAGCTGCATCTGCACGTATCCTGCTCAGGTTCCTCCCACTCTCCATAGGGAGAGCACACGCGACGACGGAAGCCGACATCGCAAAGAATGGACACCGTCGTATTCACGCTCGCTTGGCGCCACACGTCCGAGCCCTTGCAGAAGCAGCGACTGTTGTCCACCTCCTCCCACTGTCCATCCAGTCCGCAGATGCGAATGGCAGTGCCTTCCGAACAAGCAGCGGACGCCAAGTTACCAGCAGGAGTCGTAGCGAAGCGACCATCAGTTCCACACATGCAAGTAGAAAGGTCAACAGGGTCAAAATAGCCAGACTCTTCGTTGCACTTGTACACACGCTCTCCCACCGAGCACGCCAGTGAGTAGCTGTCGCCAGGTCGCAGCAGCCGCTCGATTTCGTCCTCCAGCGAGTATACGCAGTCGCAGTCCTCCACATCCACTGGGCCCCACTGTCCGTTCACGTTGCACTGGCGACGACGCTCGCCGCTCATGCAACCGATGGTCACGATGGTGGGACGATTGCCCACAGGCACCTTGTACCAGCTTTGCTCCGACGGACACCACTTCACAGGACACTGACTCTGGTCGATTTCGCCCCATTCGCCATCAGGCCCACAGAAGCGAGTCTGCACATAGGTGCTATCAGGAACTCCATCCTGGTCGAAGCAAGTCGCAGTGGCGAGTGTGTTCACAGGAGTGGCTTCGAAGCCATCCATCGCCTTGCACATGCAGTTACTGTAGTCAATCTCACCCCATGTACCGAATTCACCGCACACGCGAGTCTGTTCTCCTGCAGGGCATGCCTTGGTTGCCGTTTCTCCGATCAGCGTAAGCTGCCAGCCATCCTGAGGCGTACAATCTAGTCGTCACACCTCCGCTCCATACCTACAGCAAGTAGAACGATCGTACGTCTCTGTCCACTGGCCATCCTCGCCACAGAACCGTTGCATGAAACCGTTCGAGCATCCCACGCGAGCATACTCTCCAGCAGGTGTTTCGTTCCAGATGCCATCACGCGGACACTCTACATCTCACCCTCTCTCCTAAAGCCCACTGCAGTTGAAGTCCTGCACCTCCTCCCAGAAACCATCGGATCCGCAGGTACGACGCATGCGACCGATGCCACACACGATCTCGGATGTCTGGCCCCGTTCTGACTGCTCCCACACGCCATCCGCAGCGCAGGCACAGTCATTCACATCGATCTGCCAGTGGCCCACGTCATTGCAGTGCATCTCCACACGTCCATACGAGCAAGTCTGGAGAAGCACGTCGCCCACGAGACCGTCCTGCCATCCAGGCTCTGCAGTGCACTCTACGAGTCACCATCCAGCAGCAGACTCACCGCATAAGCCACTGTACGTGATCGCACCCCACACACCTTCTGTAGAGCACTCACGATACACGGTGACTCCATTGTCGCACCGATTATCGCTGTTCACACTTCCATAAGGTGTGGGGAGGAAGAAGTCATCTCCCTCGCAGACTAGCGCTCACTCGAATCACATGCACCTACAGCACCGAGAAGAGTCAGTCTCTCCCCACACACCGGAGGTCTCGCAGTAGCGATACTCCACATTCGATCCGCAAGCACGTTCCTGGAAGGTGTTCTCCAAAACGGCGTTCCAACCGTCCTCAGCAGGGCAATCTAGCGTCACAAACCCCCCACGCTCCTACAGCACTCGCCCTCGGTGTACACCCACTTGCCAGCGTAGTCACACATAACCTGACGGGTACCCACTCCAGCACACATGTTAATAACATCGCCGCGAGGAGTGTCAGGGTATATTCCAAATCCCTTGCATTCTATCACGTGAGCTACTATCTCCATTCAAACTTGATGCACCCGAACCGTCATAATTCCCCCAACCAGAGGGCTTACAAAAACGTTTCAGTGTGCCCGATGCCGTTTCGATTACCTCGGTTTTGTTAACTTTCACACCCCACCAAGTAAAACCGTATTCGTCGACCTCATAACGACAGCCTATGCATTAGCAGACAAAGCCAAACCGAACGGCACTCTTCCATAATGTTCCAACGTCCACCATAACAAGTATAGAAGATCTTTCCATAAAGATCGTTTGGACAGTCAAAAGCGATTTGAGTCATAAAAACAGCTTCAGGAAGTGGAGGGTCCTGAACTTCAGGGCAAATCCCACTCCATTCTTGTGCTGTTGTTAAACCGACTAATAACAACTAGACTGTAAGAGAAGGGACAAAAGCATTTACCAAGACAAAACACTCGATCATTCTTAATCGAAATTAGCCAAACGACTCAAATGAGCAGTGATTTGAAATATGGTTGAGAAATCCTCAAGATTCCCGCGAAATAGTCAAAAATCGAAAAGTATGTAAAACAAACAATACATAAAGAATACAAATTAATCTGAATCATCGTCTGAACCCAGGTCACTACTCATCTCTTCCTGTTCCTAACATCAAAGACAGAAAACTAAGACTACCTCCTTTCTCTCTCGTTCCTCATCTCTCTCTTGCTGCTTCATCCGTTCTAGAATCTTCTGTGCGACAGGATCATTCTTGCCATCGAAACGATCCTTTACGTTCTGCTTGTTCAGCGGGTCGTTCGGATCATGAGGCATTTCGTGTCTAAGTGTTACGAAAAAGGAAAAGACTGACCGATAAGGACAACTAGCTCCGCGAGTACAACATCCGCGAGCATAGAAGGAACACAGCTGTGGCAAGTTACGCTGGTAGAAAGGCTTCTTCCGCGCTAGACGCAGCAATGTGGAATTCACCTCTGCCTTTCCATAGGGAAGATCACCTGCAGCAGCCTACAAATCAACCAGAGCGAAATCAAATACTTTCTTCTCCATTTCTTGCATATATACGGCACGATTAGCCTTTTCAACAGGCATGGTCAGCACTTGCTGTCGCGCCAAGAATGTATCTCGTACTTGCACAGGAAGTCCATAAGTAAGATCGAGGACACAACACTGACAGACATTCTTTGTTTTGGCACACATTTGGCAGACTTGAGTTGATTTATAACGTGCATCAGTTCCAGCCTTCCACCGGAAATTAGTAAACGGTCTTCCGCAAGTCTTACATCCCTTTCCATAAGGAACACGAATCATACGAATATAAGGGTTGTCTCCAAGACAACTCTCACAGAGAATGGGAAATTCGTCATTCTCCACGTCTTGGATGTTAGCATCCCTCTTTACTGGCATTCCACGATCTGTTGACATTCCCAAGTGATATCCAACTAGGTATAACGAAAGCAAACAATCACAACCAAAGTATGAGAACAAATAAATAGAAGGAAAGATTGATCGGGGTTTTACAACTATTCAAATTGACCAACTGCGTTCTATCGAAACATTAGTTTCACTATTTACTTACAAACGAATGTGAATTTCGATAAATACGAATTGTCTCCACGTCTTTTTACCCTTTTGCTGTGGTCACTTGAAAAGAATCGTTTGTTTCTCTCGCCTCTCTTCACCTACAGTGCAGTAACTGCTTCATGTTGAGGCATGATCGTTTATAGTTTCGATAATTGTAGTATACTGCGTAATACAACTCAAAATCAGGTGAATAGGTTGACCATCTTAGGTTTGTTCACTGATTTAATGTATATTAGTTTTATCCATTCATCACGAAAAACCATTCTGCAAACGAA
>JZRM01000532.1:0-11441 GCA_000963415.1 Blastocystis sp. subtype 6
GATCAACCAGAAGAAGAAGTAATCGTGCGAAGGACGGTACAAGCGTGGAGTGTTTGTTAAGAAACAAAGGAATGCAATTTACTTGGAAAGAGACACACAAATACTACCGGAAAGCATAACAATCACAACAAGACCCAGCAAGAGTGCATTGCGTTTTCCTGTGATTTCCTTGTACAGCGTCATGCCCCAGATACTAGAGACAATAGTAGGTCCGCAGCAGATGATAGGGAACGAGATGGTTTCTCCAGTATAAGCGTTCGCGTAGAACCATCCCGTTTGGGCGATACCCCACATCAGTCCAGAGAGGAATCCGGGGAAAATCGATTTGACGTACACGTCTGGCTTGTTCTTCTTGTACAGGCAATAGCAGCACAGGTAGACGAACGAAGCCAGCAGGATGCCGCAGAACTGACTGAACTCCATGTCCATCTTCTGCGCCTCGGGATACCACTTCTGCCAGGCATAGTTGCAGGGGAAGAAGTTCACTCCGTACATTAGACCTGCAAACAAACTCAAGCACAAACCGACGATGGTCTTCTGGGTCTTGGAAAGTCTATCCACCCAGCTCGTGTGAGACTCGGTGACAGGAATGAGGGGCTCAGGATCTGTGATCTCCGAGATCACGGCTGATCCCAAGTTACCCACAGAGCTGACACGCTTCGGAATGTCGCTCTTCTCTTCGTCCACGTTCTTGATGAAAGAGGAAATGACAACGCAGCTGGCACAAAGCGCTACACCAATGTAATTCAGAATGGGCTTGGCAATCACCGCCTTTTCCTGTCCCAACCAGCCGAACAAAGAGACGGCCCATCCGGTAATCATGTTGGTGATTCCCCAAACAAGCAGGCCACGAGCGAGACCTAAAAATCAATCCCAACGGAACGTTCAAACCAATGCATTTAACGATTGGCACGGTGCAGAGGTTGCCAGTAGCCCATATGGCGCCTCCCAACATTGCAAACAAACTAAATGTCGTCTGCTGTCGGCAGATAGCCACAATCAACCCCATAACCCAAATACCTACATATGGCAATCACAATGCACTCATTACCCATGCATACAACAAACTGGAAAAACATACCGTCTCCAGTTTCATACTTCTTTATAGGGATGAAGTTGCTTCCAAAGAAGATAACAGCAACAGCAACACCAATGTATCCAAGAACAGAGTTGTTCATTCTAAAAAAATGGGGATCAAAAACCGTGCGACACTATTTGAGGTTTCATAAGTAAAATAGATCATAACAAATATCAATTGCGCAATTCATCTAGGCTGAAACCGCAGATTATTGTTTCAATCATTTGCCTAATTTGTTTACGAAAGCAATCCATTGTTTCCACATGAAAAGTGCTAAGCAAACGAAATTCTAACAAACAGTCCAAGGTTGTAACAATTCAGAAAAACTTGAAGGTCCATCATCATGAGGATCCGTTGCAAACGCCGAGTGGCTAATGTTACCGTGCAGAATTGTGCCATCAGGTATCTTTTCAGTATGAATTCTCGTCCGTTTCGCATTGTTCTCACCTGCCGCACTCTCCATTTCTTGCCGTTTCAGAGTTGCTCCATCTGTGGCATGTGTGTTCATGACACTGTCGATGTCAATGACGACTTTCACAGGCGTAGATCGCATATACCACACCTTCTTCCTCTTCTCTGCAACTTCGTGCAGCTTGCTTTCAATCTGTCGCTTCGGAAGCCCTGGATATTTCTCCTGCATCATTTCATCGATTTGTGTGATGGTGTAGGACTGTCCTACGATCATTTCCGTCATTGTTTTCACGATCTCGTCTGTCATATTGATCTTCTTCTTCCCCTCGCTTTCCTCCACGACCTCCAGTCTTCTCTTTCGGATTGATTCGATGGCCTCCGCGAAGAAGACAGGGTCTCCAATAATTCCTTTGCACTGATGAAGATCGATACCGAGAGTAGGTTTGTCATGGATCGATAAAACAAACGGTTGATTCATTAACTTCATGGGATCGTTCAGTTTCCCCTTATTTCCACTCACACTACGAAACACAAGAGCACTTTTCTCTTCGGCTGAAAGCGTGGGATCTCCGAGATTGATGTCTTCTTCCTCCAGAAAGCCATCTCGATAATCTAGACGATTTGCTGCTTCGCTCTCTGCAGAGTCGCTATCAGTATCGTTGCAGTCATCACCTGGGACATCGTCTCCTTCCAGATCCAACTCTTCTTCGCTCAGCATCTCGTAGTTGATGCGAGCATCTCGTCCGAGTGGATTCCGACCATTGACTGCATCACTGGAGGCATGGGAGATTCCAAAAAAGATGTGGCGCTTATCCGTATCCGTGTCAGCGTGAATATAACGAAACCCTAACATGAATGGAAGTTTCAAAAGCTCAGTCGAAGAAAGCGAGGATTTGTCCACGTTGAGGATCTTTTGTTTCGTAACAACCGAGTTGAATAACTGAGGAGCTACATCCACTATTGTTGCTTCCTCAGGATCAGCATCTTCAATGATCGCTTCCTCCTCGATTTCTGGAATTTCACTTTCTTCCTCCTTTTCTTCAACTCGTTCAACTTTCTCCACTACCTGAAGAGAGCTAATTGCTCTCCCCTTCTGGTGGAGTTCGTTGACCCGATCGATCGAAGCTTGCTGTTGAGAGAGCATGTCTGCCTTCAGTTCGGAACGAAGCGTTTCAAGCGAAGGTTGAGAAGTGTTTTTGAGAAGATCGCGAAAAAGAGAATCAGGAATGTTTGTAGGACTTGACTCTGCTTTTTCTTTCTCGGTTACCTCCTTCTTTTGCTTCAAAAAGTTGAGGATGTTCATGCTTTGTACCTTTTCCCTCCTTTCTCTCTTTTCGCTTTTCTCGTTCTTCTCGCTTTTCTCGTTCTTCTCGTTTCTCTCGCGCTTCGGCGATCCTACAGCCTCTGCTTCCATAGAAACGTGCTCTTCGGGCTCTTGAGGCTCCTTTGACTTGCGAGTCTGAACATTATAATAGTTTCATTCAACGACTTTGTCAACGACTAAGAGTTTGATTGGTCCTTGTACATCTACTAACAACGTCTCAGGTTTGATCAGTTTTCCTCGCTGCTTCAATTTGATCCCATCAACTCTCTCAGGAAGTATGTGACTCTATCGACAACACCTCTTTACTCCGCCTACACGAAAAAAAGACAGAATTAAATCCATTCCGTCCTGCTCTTTATTCATTGGGAGATCGACCTTTTCTCCGTTGTACTCGACTGGAATCATCACCACATCATCTGGATTTGTCGATAATTCCTTCTTCTGGTGTACAATTACTTTTGATTTCCTGGTTAAACCGGCTTCCCCAAGAGTTTCCGAATCATCTGTTTTCTCTTTCCAGTCAACAATAATCCGCTGTTTGCTCGCAGGTATATTCAGATACTTCTATATAATGATAGTCAGTAATCCAAATAATACTGCAATCTCCTGTTTCAAGTCAGCTATTGTATTTGACTCCAAAATAGGAACTTTTGTTTGGGAAAATCCATACTTTACCAGTAAATTCAAACTCATTCCCAACGAATGAGAGTTGTCTAAGCGGTAATCTAAATCAATAGCGGGATTCAAAATGAGGTCTACTTTAGCCATTCCATAAAATGGATATACTATAGTATCTCCTACTCCTACGAAGAAATTGAATGGCATCACCTACACAGAATATAGAGGAGTTGTAACATTCGTTTATGGTGGAATTATCTGAATAGCCTTCGTAGGAAAGAGTTAAAGAAAACAGTATTTCCTAAGCAATGGCCATTATTCGACGATGAGATTGAAGGCAATTGCATTCAGAACCGAGTTGTATGCTGATGAAAGTGTTTCACTATTCTGTAGATCCGCAGGTCAATTTATGATGACTGCATCGTAGCAGAAATGCGCAGAACGTCGTTTCCTCATTGTGCTTATATTGTAGTGAATTGGAATATACATCTTATTTGGGGTTGGATATTTGGATCGGGACGTGGAATACAAATGGCAAAAAAGTCGAGCAGGTGATTCCCTCTTGGCTTTTTGCAAGTGGTTCAGGAAAAGTTTTATGAATAAGAAAATTCTAGTCGTAGACTGATATCTTTGTGATCGGTTTGGAGGAGATGGTTGATCTAACGGCATCTACTGTTGTGTCAGAATCGCAGTCTATAAAGCGCTCTCAGCAGATTCTCGAAGCAATTCAGGCCGTTCTCAATCGTTCTGTATATTCTTTTCGTCTGTAAACATCTAGTCCAATTCATACTATTGTGTGGCATCGAAAGTGTTGGTCGGTGTGTTTTTGTGTGTCTTCGCTCAGTCCTCTCTCCGTCCTTCTATTTCTCGCGTGATGAGTTTCCTCTCTGTCGTCATGTGATCATCAGCTTCGAGCGTTGCAACAGGTCTGTTAGGGATGATGGGGAATAAGGGGGGTGTGGGAATCCGTTTTGATGTCAACAACTCTTCCCTATGTTTTATCTGCTCTCATCTCGCAGCCCATCGTGAGAATGTTGCTGCTCGTAATGCTGATTACCACAAGTTGGAAACTTTGGGATCCCACCACCCTTAGAATTCTCTCTGAAATGCTGTTTTCCAGTTCTCCGGATAGTTTTGACACCATCTCGATCTTCCAGCATGATGTTGTGTATTGGGTAGATGTAATCGATCGTTGATTCCAAGTTGGGAGACCTTAATTACCGCATTACGTCTGACATTCCCTCTTCTACAGTGTTCGAGTATGCGAAGAGCGATTTCACACGTCTTTTGAAGCGAGATCAGCTGCGTGTTTCACAACAAGCAGGCTTAGCTTTTGTTGAATTTACTGAACCGTCTATTTCCTTCCCACCTACTTATAAGTACATTACAGGAACATCGATTTACGACCAACGACCAGAGAAGAAAATCAGATGTCCCGCGTGGTGTGATCGCATTCTCTATTACTTGCGTGATAAACCGACATCTGATCAACAAAATCCTCTTGTCATTACGGACTACGAGGACGTGGATTCGATCAATGTGAGCGATCACAAGCCAGTGTATCAACGGAGCGTTTTACTTGTCAAGAAATACGATGAAACGCGTATGGCGGAGATTCGGAAGGTATGTGAACAAAAGCTGAAGAAGGGAGAGAATAACGAACAGCCTGTCGTTCAGTTTAGCACAGCAGAGCTTGCTTTTGGCTATGTTGCGTTCCGTTCACCAGTTACTCAAACAGTGAGTCTGTCAAATGAGGGTCTTTCGAACATCTATTATCGATTTTTACCTCGAGATTCAGAGAATCATGTGGGTCTACCATTTTTCTCTGTGTCGCAATTATTTGGAATGATACTTCCTGGAGAAAGAGCGGATATCACAGTGACGTTGGAAGTGACTCCCTCCACGTTACGAGTATGTGTTTTGCTCGCAGTATATTCTAGTACATTCAAGAGGAAGGGAGAATAGAAGACATGATGGCTATTCGAATCGATAGCGAGCATGATCATTACCTTCATATCACAGCTACTTTTCTGGCGACTTCTTTTGGGCGTTCTCTTCCTGTTCTTGTTCGTATGCGTCAATCAGGTACTTTTCGATCAGGATTTTCATTTCAGCTCGGGCAGGTGAGACAGTTAATTTACACAATCCACCTGTGCGTCGAATTCCTCATGAACTATGGAGCATGGTGGATTACATCGTAAGACAGGGTCTGAACCAGCCGAATCTTTGGCGAGAAACGGTGGACGATGCTCTTATGATAAAGGCTCGCGATCTGATCGATCGGAGGAAGGAGTTGAGTGGTGTGAAGTATGAGAAGAGGCCATTTTATAAGTAGCGTCCATGCAATCACGAATGTAATGCTTGATTGGCTGCAGTCTCTCGAAACACCTGTCTTTGCCCCATCGATTCGAGAAGGACTTGAGAATTGTCCGGGCATGTGCAATGATGTCGTCAATATGGTTTTGGGGATGGTACGAAGAGGTGAGGTTGATGACGAATAGATGCCTCAGGAGAACCGAAATGTTTTTATTTACTTGATAAAGTTTTTGCAGGAGGTACTAAAGTACTCTTCGCTAAATGGGACAGATGTAGATCTACTAACCATCAAGTTTTCGAGAGTTTTGATAGGTGGGTTTGTGGAGGATGAAAAGGATCCTATGAAGGTCGCTGAGCAGGAGGTTCTAGTGAACATGATTCGTTTTTTGATCACACCAAAATCAGGTGAGGGTGAAGAATCATCGGGTGCTGCGGAGTCAAATTCAGAATGATTTTTTGTTTGTTTGCAACATGCAATCACCAGGTTCTCTGTATCATTTGGACTGTTTTGAGTTAGGCATAGAAGTGACAGTGACGATACTCCTGTATTAACACCTGCCCAACAGTGGAAGATGCTGAAGAAGGAGATCAAAGATGACTTGAAAGAAAATAAACAAAATCGGTTAGAGAAGCGGGAAAAGAGCGGTGGCGCTGCGATTCAGGATACTTTTCAATCAAAAAAGGTAGAACCATCGAGTTTGTATTATTGTAGTGTTTAAATAATAGAAAACTCTGGAAACAGCGCTTTGGATCGTCGCTTTCCTTTGCATATTCATTATTCATGGAAGCCTCCTCGCAATATTAGGAAACATACAAAAGAGGAGTTTGCTGCTTTGCGACAAGAAATGCATGTGGAAGTAACAGGAAATAATATCCCTCCTATTGTTCCACAGTTTCACCAAATGCGTTTACCGAAATATGTAATGGAGGTGTTGAAATCGATGAACATCACGAAGCCAACTTCCATCCAGATGCAGTGCATCCCTGCAATTCTGTGTGGCTGCGACTTGGTGGGGATTTCTCCTCACCATTCCGGCAAGCTTTTGGCCTATGTGCTTCCGTTGTTTCTGTTCGCAGTAGAGGAGGAGTTGAAGCTGAAGGTGATTTCGTGCGAAGGTCCGCTTGTCCTGGTGGTGTGTTCTTCTCGAGAGGCCGCCTCTGAGGTCTATAGTGTAGGAATTGCCGTGTTTTCCCGAGTAGACATTTACGCAGCTCAATCGCGCGCTGTGCAAAGAAACGAGTCTCCAACTCCGCATCACTCTTTGCTGCAGCGGCGAGTCGAAGACAGACCAGGTGAAACAGCTTCAGAAAGGCATCCACATCGTTGTCGGCACGTCGAGTCGGATAAACGACCTTCTCGAGAGCAGTGAAATGTCGCTCCACATCTGCAAAGCCATCTGTCTGGACGAAATCGACCGTTCTTATCTGTCGGAACTGAATCGGCTCTTCAGCTTCTTTTCACACACACATCAAACCCTCTTATTCCACTCTTCCTTTCAATCTGCGATGCTGGAGGACACGAGGAAATGGCTCTCGGACCCTATAGTGATCAACGCGACGCAGCGCGATGAAATACGCTGCGATATTCAGTACGATGTGGAGTACGTGAAGGAGAACGAGCGGAATGTCTTCATCGTGCGGAGCTGTCTTAACAAGACGGCACCTCCTGTGCTGATCGTTTGTCGCAGCGAGAAAAACGTGGATTTTCTCCACGAGTATTTCTTGCTGAAAGGAATCGACACTGTCTCGATGACGAGCTCGATGTCTCCACAGGAGAAAAGCAGAGCATTGCAGACGTTTCGGGATAAGAAAGCGGATGTTCTTGTATGCACTGATTCTTCTCTGGGGGCGGAGTCACTGCCTGAGGTGAGACATGTGATTCATTTTGATCTCCCTTCGGAAAGTCGCTTTTTTGTCAATCGGCTGAAGTCTCTGCGTCCGAAGGGGATTTCGACGGCACTTATCGGATCCTCTACTCCTCAGGATGCAGTTGTCAATATGAAGTTGCTGCTCGTTAAGATCGGTCAGTCGCTCCCAGAATGGCTGCTGCAAGTGAAGGATAACAGCGGAATTCCAAGCGTACCAGCGACGCGCTGTTTGTGGTGTGGAAGCCGCTACCATCGTATTGTGAATTGTCCACAGTTGTAACTTTTGTCTGATTGTTTTATCAAACATTCTTGTTTTTTACTTTGGTTTGAAGTAAATAACATGGCTTCTGGAGCAGGTAATGATCAGCTCTTGTTCCGTAATATTGTTAGATATCCAACGGCTTGGGAGGAAACATATGGAAATGCTGGCGAGTATGCAGAACCTAACAGCAGCAGTTGCAACTTCTAATTATGGAAAGAAGATAATGCAGACGATGGGATGGTCAGAGTAGGTAGTTTTCGTTTTTGTTTCCTTGTGTAGTGGTCAGGGTTTAGGAAGAGAAGGAACAGGAATTAAAGAAAGTATAATCGTTAAGAAGAAGAGTAATGAAGAAGGGGTAGTTGTTGTTGAAATTGCTGAGATTAAGGTGGGGTTCAATGAAGAACGTGAGAATCGATGGAATCACTGTTGGTGGTTCAATGCATATGATTCGGCTGTGAAAAAGATAGGTTCAAATTCAACTGAGTCTGATTCCGAGTCTGATTCCGTATCTTCCGTACCCAAAGTGTATACTGGTAACGATTTAGTAGAAGTGTGATATACAGATGCAGAATTGTTCGCAGCATGTAAGGGTCGTCGCTTAGGAATGCGTGCTCGGAAAAGTCAGGTGAGATTTACGACTATGTCTGATTAATAGAAGAGTAAATGGGAAAGGACAGAGGATGCTGATACCCTCCCAGATATTGGGAAGACGATATATGATGAGAAAAAGGAAAAGAAGTCAAAAAAGAAACATTCAGAAAAAAAGCACTCAAAGAAACATCATAAGAAGGATTCTGAGAAGAAACTCTCTGAGAAGAAACATTCTGATAAAAAGCACTCCAAGAAGCACTCTAAAGAGAAACACTCCAAAAGCATTGAATATCTCTCTTTGTTACAAACATTTTTTGTCATGTTCTATAAATGCTCCAAGTGTAGTAACATTTTCCGTAGCTGTAATGCTGAAAAGCACATCAGCCACTGTAAAACAGCTTCAGTTGTGTGTTGTGACTGTGGTGAGCAGTTAACACCTGAAGAGGTGAAGAATCACACCCAATGCCCAAATGCTACACACAGTTCAACTCCACCATTATATAATCCGAAAGCTGTAAAAGCAAATCGACAGAGAGTAACATGTAGAAAATTCACAATGCAAATATCAGTAATCTTCTTCTTGTTGATCGTACAGCATTTGAAAACAAAGAAGAAGAACTGGCTCCGATCTTTGAAAAACTGGTATTAGTTGACTGTATTCCGAGGAAAAAGGATAGTTTCATTAATTACACAGCTGCATTGTGTAAGGTAGAAAGGAATGTGGCAGAAAAGGCGTGGAATGCATTAGAAAAAACGAAATTAAAGTATGGAAAAGAGAAGAGACTCGCTATTGAGAAAATTGTATATACAGTGGGTGATTACGATGTAGAAACCTGTAATCAAGAAAGAAAAGACCCAGAAGAAGGAAAAGAACATTACAAAAGATGGTCCCTCAAAAGTCGTAGATTCACTCTCTGAGAGAATCCAAAGACTTATTGCTTTACACAAAGACGTAAATATTTTCCTCACAGTGTTATTATAGTCGTTCGAAGGAGAGAGTCTCAAGAACAAAGTTGTTTCATTAATTTGTGGTCGAAACCCTTTAGAAGACAAAGAAAAAGTAACCATGTTATATGACTCAATCATTCAAAATGAGTTGTTGTATGTTTGTACTATAAACATTATCCCCGCGGGAACGATAACACTGCAGTCTTTTGTATTTCTTCCTAATATGTTGTCATTAGAAGCCATGGAACCGATTGATGCAGGAATACTTTCACTGTTACCTCCATTTATTGCCCTAATTCTTGCTTTTATTACGAAAGAAGTTATTACGTCTATCTTATCCGGCGTTTTGGTCGGTACTATTATTTACACAATCAAGTGTAAACTTCCTTGGTATGAAGCGATATCTATCGTAATATCTCTTCTTGTTGAGAAAATGTCCGAGGAAATGGAAGTGATTATATTTATCACTTTACTAGGTGGTTTAATCATTATTATGAAAGATTCTGGAGGATCCCGTGCTTATGGTAAATGGGCAATTCAGCGGGTGAAGTCAAGGAAGGGAACTGAGTTTTCTGCTATTTTGATGTCCTGTCTTTTCTTTGTAGATGATTACTTCAATTGTTTGACAACGAGTACAGTACTCAAGCCATTAGCGCGTTCAAACCATATCTCTATGGAAAAGCTAGCTTTTATTATCCATGCTGTCGCCAACAACATCTGCCTACTTGTCCCATTTTCCAGCTGGGCGGCTGCAATTGCGTCTAACATCAAAGACTCTGGATTATCGGGAGGACTCTCTGTGTTTATTCGTACGATTCCCTACAACTTTTACACCATTTTGGTCCTGTTTTTTGTTGTTCTCATCGTGTTGTTTGACATCGACTTCGGCTCGATGAAACGCTACGAGGAACTCGCCAAGCTGAAGCCGAGTAATCTGGGGCGAGTCGACAGTGGGGTGTCTCCAGAGAGTGAGCAAGAGGGCTCGATTTTCGACCTGATCGCTCCGATCGTTCTGCTAATCGGATTCACGTTTCTCTTCATCCTGTGCACCGGAGGCTATCTGATCAACAAGGACGTCTCCTTCATCACTGCCTTCATGAACGGCGACGCAGTCTTGTCTCTCAGCATGTCGACTCTTTGCACCCTGCTGTGCTGCGCCGTGATGCTGATTCCGCGACACCAGATGACCTTCAATGCCTTCGTGGAGAGCGTGAAGGAGGGCGCGCAGTACATGGCGCCTACGATCATCATCCTCGCAGTCGCCTGGACGATGAGCGGAGTCACCAACGAACTGCTGGGGACCGGAGAGTACCTGGGAAACCTGATTACCCAGTTCCACATTCCCGTGGCTCTGCTTCCCGCGGTTTTCTTCATCCTTGTATCGGTCACTGCCTTTGCTCTGGGGAACGCGTGGTGCTGCTTCGGTATCTTCATCCCCATTGCAGCCAAGATCTGTCAGACCACCTCTCCGGACTCACTGGTGCCCACACTGGCGGCTGTCATGGGCGGGTCTGTCTTTGGCGATCAGGCGTCGCTGCTGTCAGAAACAACCATATTGTTGGTGTCCACGATGGAGTGCACCATCCAAAGTCATTTTAGGACACAGCTACCCTACCTTCTTTTAGTCTTTGCCGTATCTTCTGTCGCCTATATTGTGTGTGGTTTCTCTGGCAATAATCTGATATGGAGCTGGGCTGTTGGTGTGGTGTGTCTCGTCATTACAGCTGTTGTTTGGACACTCGTCTACCCCCATCTCAAATCGAGTGAGAAAGATATGTACTTTGATAACGAGGATGACATGACAAAAGGACTATGTCATCAAAAAGAAGAAGACGAGGAATTTATTAAGTCCTTCATGTACAATGATTCTTTGATTTGCACTGTTTTTTCCAAACGCCAACGTACACGGAGGATCTTTTCCTCTTTTTTTCCCCACTAAATTCGCTCACTTTCACCATACGGATTCTGCCGTGATCATGCAGGGGCAATCGCAAATATATAGAAATGAGCGAACTGCAGACATTC
>JZRM01000534.1:0-18823 GCA_000963415.1 Blastocystis sp. subtype 6
GCTGGAAGATTGTAGAAGTAGGGATGGAGGATCGGATTGATCGTAGGAGAACGAGGATAAAAGCAAGGACATGAATTGGGCTCCGTTCATCTCTCGATTTGCCAACATCCTGACGAACAAAGTCTACTTCTTGAATAAATACACCGAGTTTGGAATGAACTATGCACTGGTCGAAGGAGCGGAGCTGGATGTCGAGGACCAGGTGAACGTTCCTGCTCGTCTCTCCACTCTCTTGGCGAATCTGAACATGGCACTACGATGGGCATTAGCACATACAGATCCGGTCATCAACGGAGCGATTCGTCCCATGATCGAAGAAGCCCACTCGATTTATCTTTCTCTTACTGTGGTGATGGCAGATTTGCTGAGCAAGAACGACGAGCCCGATATCGTGCAGTCAACTCTGGCTCGGTACGAGGAGGAGCGGTTGGCTCTTCGGGAGATCATTATGAGAGCGAAGGTTCGCCAAGAGTTGAATTTGTTTGATGATGTACTGGCGTCTTGTTGCTGTGACGTAGATTCCCGAAATTCCTGCAAAGAGTCCGTTAGAGCAGCATCCACGACAGGCTCGTGCAGCAGCTCGCAAGATTCTGGATAGCTTTATGTCTGTGGGAGACAGCGATATGCTCGCAGAGGCGGATCTGGATGACGAAGACAGCGGTTCGTCGGACAACGAGGAGAATGTGAATCTCCTTGGATCGCTGTACAAGGTGACGAGAAAGGGAGCCATCGTGCCTTTGATTGGGAACGTAACAACCCTGCGTGCTGTGGAGAACACTCACCAAGCAATGAAGAAGGTGCTTGTCCGCAAGGAAAACAAGAGCTGTGTGGAGTGTGGTCGCACTCCTGTGAAGTACTTCTCTGTCAATCTGGGCGTGTTCCTCTGCACCACATGCCAGAAGATCCATCAGCAGCTCGGCGTAGGGAAGGAGCTGAGACTGAGACATAGGAGGGAATCAGCGAGGTCCACAGCATCACAGCGAAGGTTCTCAAGTCCGAGTGGGTGATCGCTGTGGCAGAGATCGGGAACAAGAAGGCAAAAGCGTTCTGGGAGTGTCGTCTGCCGGAAGATAAGCGTCCTGGAGTTGATGCATCTCCAAGTGGTATTGGAAGGATGAGTGAGTCATTTCTAGTGTGGGCTTCTTTCTTGAAGCAGAAGTACATTCAGCGACTTTGGATCCCGATGATGGTGAAGTAGTGGCGAGGATTTGAATGAACAGTAGATCGAGGTCGAAGCAAGATGTAACGAAGCAGAATGATGTGATGGAAGATCTCTTGGATCTCGACTTCTCTGGCTTCGGACCTGATGCAGTTCGTCAGGATGAAGGGTGGAACATGCCGACCGTGCCAAGCCATATCGAGGGAACTCACGGGATGGAAAGGAGGGGTGTCCTAATGGCTCCAGCGAGGCACGAGCAGCTCGTCTCCCCTATTCCAGGAGGATATCAGCCACCGCAACCCATGCAATTTGGTGGAAACTTCATCTCGCCTATGGGCAACGAGCCTGTGAGCATGTTCGGTGGCTCCATCTATCCTCAGCCTGCGAATGTGAACTATGCCTACCCTCCTCCATCTCCTCAGGCACCCAACTTTTCAGTGGATTATATGTTTTCTCCTTCTCGAACCTCGCCTCCTCAAGACACCTATCATCCTCCCCAGGGTTTTGTTCCTCAGCCTGGGTTTGGGAATGCTCCGATGATGCCCTTTGCCCCCATTTCTCCTCAGCTTCCTACGTCGCATCCAGCGCAGCCTCCAAGTCTGTTGGGGCAGCAGTCTGATTCTTCCAAGACGACAATTGTACCTCTGATGAATCCTGCTCGCGAGCCACCGATTTCGAATCATCGTCGCGGACTGTCTTCCGTGGTGCGGAATACAGGTCTGGTGGAGGACGAGTCAAGTGAGGAGGATGAGGAAGACTACGAGTCTCGAATCGAGAAGTCCGAAAACAAGACGGACGAGAACTTGAAGAAGAAGGTGATGAACGCTCTCCAGTCGGCCTTGAGTGATCTGCAGCTGACCGGCATCCAGATCAAGTGGTCCGAAATCGAGGTGGATGAGCGAATCGGTGTAGGAGGGTTTGCCATCGTGTACCATGGAATGTATCGAGGATGCGAGGTTGCTGTGAAGAAGCTTCGTGTGAGTCGCATGTCCGCCAAGGCGATTCGCGACTTCCACTCTGAGGTGGTGCTGATGCGTGCATTGCGCCATCCCAACATCGTGATCTTTATGGGACTGGTGATGGATCCTGTGTGTTTGGTGACGGAGTACTGCCACAACGGCAACCTATTTGACCTGCTGCACGACACGGTGGATGAGAACGAAGAGCACTATGCAGTTCAGATACCCTGGCAACGCCGCGTGCGTATTGCTCTCGATGTGGCCCGTGGAATGAACTTCCTGCACACATCGACTCCAGTGATCATTCATCGCGACCTGAAATCGCTGAATATCCTCGTCGACGAGAAGTGGACCGCAAAGGTGAGTGACTTCGGTCTATCGAGGTTCAAGGTGTGTTTCGTTGGACGGAGTAACAAATAGTCGGCAGCTGCGCATGGCATGATGACAGGGCAGTGCGGCACATATCAGTGGATGGCACCTGAGGTGATAGGAGGCCATATCTACACAGAAAAGGCAGATGTGTATTCATACGGAATCGATCTCTGGGAGTTGTTGACACGGAAGATTCCCTATGATGGCATGCAGCCAATGCAGGTAAACGCGATTGGACAAAGTGACAGATAGGTAGCAATGATGGTGCACACACATAAAAAGCGATTGCCGATTCCAGACACTTGTCCGGAATGGTATGCTACGCTGATCAAAGATTGCTGGGATCAAGATCCAGATGCAAGACCATCTTTTGCGGAAATTATTAAACGATTGAAGAGAGGAGGTCCAGCTCCAACGGTACTCAATTAAGCACTCTGCGCTTTTCTGTTTTTTGCTCAGGAAGTCTTGTTTGTTGTATATCCATATATGTGTTTCGATCGTCTCATGGGGATTCTAACTAGGAAACTCAATGAGTATACCTAATCGTTTTCAAGACGGCCCCAGTGAATGTCAATGGCAGTGTGAAATCCTCTTAATCAATCCGACCTCAAAATAATACAGTGAACAATCGATAACATATGCACGATCCTATTGGCTGCACAGTATTCCCATTCAAAAATAGAATAGTAATGCGTAGTCTATTGCTGCTATTATCTTGTAGTCTATTACTCAATGTTGTACTATTATAGTTATCGTTGTCACTTCGATTGATTGCGAATCTGGAACTATTCCTTTAAAGATCCGAAAACAAAGTGAATATGCAGCAGAGGACGAGTCATTCCAAATCATGCTTGACTCTCAGCTAATATACTCGAGTCCTCCCTTTGTTAGCTTTGAATACCGTGAACTTGATATCTGCATTACTGATTCGCCTACACGTCAGTACTGGCTGCAACTGCGAGACAGGTGAAATATGTGTATATTGTTTACTCTAGTGAAGGAACGAGTTGGACAAGTGGCTCCTTTATAGAAATTTTGGGTCCTTACAATAACACTGTGTTTAAGAATGCAATGGTGGCAAAGACTTTAGAACGTTATCCCCTCTCTTGTAGATCAGAGTTTTCTCCGTTACATATAGTGTATATGCCCATCGAAAAGGGTTCGTCTTTGAAGACTACTTCAAATTCTGTCCCTTCAAATTGGAAGGATATTCTGTTTGACGACAGCGATTGGGAAGTACTGGTTCCAACTGCTGTAAGCTCGGGAACCCAGTATTATCGAAAACACTTCACTGGTCTTTCTTCTCTAGCAGCCTATGAACTGCGAGTGAGATATCAATACGGAGTTGTCTTTTACATCAACGGTGTTGAGATCTACCGAGACAATATGCCTAGCGGCGTAGTTGATCATGACACAGTTGCTACAGGGAGCTATGATACTCTTATCTATCGCGGTGTGATTCGCAGTGCATCGGAGGTGTCGTCCGTCACGAATGTACTGGCCATCGAAGTGCACTTCCCTGCCGAAATGTCACAAGGCGTGTTAGATTTGGATGTGTGGATGGCAGTCTATGCGTCCTCGTTTGTGAGTTCTTCAGTGGCTTGCTACGCAGTCTCGTTTGAACCATCGGAGTTGGAAATAACTGATGGGCAACATGGTGAATATGCACTGGATTACAACAAGGGTTCATATTGGTCTGTAACAGCGTTAGATGTTCCCGCCTCGATATCACTGTCTTATAATGATATGTAAGTACTGTTGAATGGTTCTTATGATCAGTGGTATTGCCTGTAATGGCATCGAACTTTTCCCCTCTGTTAATCCCTCGAAATCTCCTTCAATGTATGTTTTGGAGGGCTGCCAAGGTTCTGTTGCATCGTGCGAATCTTCTGGATGGACAACGGTAGTCTATGGAGAGAACGTTGAGTATGGCTACGAGTCATCTCATGTCGCTTCGACTCCATTTGCTCAGTCTGCTTTCAAGACGATTCGTTTCACTGCTCAAGGTATTATCTTGTCGTTTCTTCCAAGTAGAAACCCCGGTCAACCAGCTGTGGGCCTATGAGGTCCATCCTCTTGTCTGCGCTACTACGCAGCCCACCATCATGACGTTGTCCTCCACAGAAGTAACTGTTATAGCGATGGTGGATACAGTCACAGTGGCTCCCACAGTAAATGGTTTTTCTGGGTGCAGTGTAAGTCCTCAACTGCCTCCAGGTCTGTCTCTGTATTCAAATACTTGCCAAGTCACTGGAGTACCTACTACTCCACAGGATCGGACAGAGTATACCCTGCATTCCACTTCAGGAAATGGATATTCCACTATCTTTGCTCTCACTGTATTGGCCTGCTCTGGGAACGTAATTGAACTGACTCGTACGTACAAGACAAGTCCTGAGGAGGAGGCATTTAGTATAGTGGATGACGTGACTGGATTTGCAGAGTATACAGAAGCTTTGGGCTCGGCCCAAGTAGTTGGCATGGATGTGAGCCACCGTCTCTGTTTGCCTTCGGACCGTTACCGTCTCATGCTGTTCTCGACATCTGCCTATTGGACCAAGGAATCCTTTATTTATATCTATGCGATTACAGGAGAGTTGAAAGAAACCATACTTCGAGCACGATTGGATGATAGAATGGGAGCTGAATCAGTGGTTATCTTCAATGCTCATTATACGATTCCTTCGGAATCCACTTGGTATTTTAACATGGGCTCAGTGCCATCAAATTGGAATAATGGAGTCACTGAAGGATGGAATTCTACTTCGTCTGTTTTCCCTGATTCTCCAAACCAGATTCAGCTCTATAAGATGCCATTCAATATCGATTCTCTCGATGAGGTGGGTGGAATATCGATTCATATTCGATATCAATATGGTTGTGTGTTGTATCTGAATGGTCAGGAGGCGTTCCGCAATGGTGTAAATGGTGATGTGACTACGGAGTCCATGAGTACTCATTATTATGAGAGCGTGAAGTATCGTGCGATCACGCTTCCAATCCGATCTCTTTCCGCTTCTGTGACGTCATTTATTAATGCAGGATCGAATGTCATTGCAGTTGCACTCGTAGCACAGAATGCTGATCAGAATACTTCTGTGTTTGATTGCACACTTCGATTGATCTATTCAAGATCGTCTGCTCGTGTCTTTGACTATACTGTGAGTGGAGATGGATTTACTGGATCAGCTGATTCTGTCTTCTTAGACTATTATGGAGTTTCGATTTATAAGTCTACTTGTGCCGAAAACTATGTGGAAATCCAGTTTAACGATGATCGTCGTGAGACAATTACTTCCGTCAGCATTAATACATATTACTTAAACATGCTTTATCTTCCTCGTGGAGTGACTATTATGGCGAAGAATGATGGAGATTGGGATATTCTTTCTGTCGAAGAAGGTTGGGAATGGTGGGAAGCACCCCAGTCGAAGAAGATCTACCTTTCGACTTTGATTCCTTATAACACATATCGATTCTTGAACTTCACGACTGGAAATCCCGATGATTGTTACTGGAGAGTGAATCGAATTGGTCTGTATCTCGATAAGACAGATCGAACCGTGCTTCCTCTTAGTTACCCTAATACGACTGTGTACCGAAACATTGAGATGGCAGAGCTGTATCCTTCGAGCGATTTGTACAAAGAGTTTTCGTGTACGGGTCTTCCAGAGGGATTGGCGATCGATTCTGCTTCGGGTGTTATTTTGGGAACTCCTCTGATAGGATCCTCTCAGCAGCCTTTTTCGATTCAAGCAAAAACGCTTTGGAATACTGTTGCTGAAACTACTTTGTTTTTGGAGGTGGCTGTATGTCATGGGGGTCAGAGTCTAATCACTGTCAATATTCGTACAGACACAGTGCCTGGCCAGATCAGCACAAGGCTGTACTCGGGTCGTTCTGATAGTGGCACTCCTCTTCATTCGAGGGACGAATTCCCCTCGAATACAATGGTGTATCTGGACTTCTGCTTGGCGCATTCGCTCTACACGTTCGTGGCAATTGACTCCGCATTGAATGGATGGTACTTCCCTGCTGGATATCATCTCACTGTCGATGTTGGTACACTTCCGTTTGATTTTTCACATGTTCCTGCGGGAGAAGAGTCACCGATCATGGTGAGCACGACGTTCTCCAGCTATTTGCCGTTCCAGATTGAATATGACGAGTGGAAGGTATGGCGACAGGCAGAGAGCGTAGCTTCTAACTGGGCACTGAGTGACTTCAATGACACTCTCTGGGAGACTCTTCGATCGGAGAACATAACTCAGTCAACGCCTATCACATTTTATGTCCGTCGTGTGTTTTCGATTCCTGATTTAAGCGGCTATCATGTGTTGAACGTACATGTGCGATACACTGGAGGACTTATCGCTTATTTTAATGGACGTAAGGTTGCTCGATTCAATCTTCCGGAATCTACCGATGCAAATACATATGCCTTATCGAATCACGACGCCTCTGTCTATTCAAACTTCCATGTTATTCTGATGATGGTCGGTGCCACTCAAGATAGTAACGTGATTGCGTTTGAGATTCATCGCAGTGAGGGCATGGCCACAGGTGAAGTTGCTTTTGACGCTACTGGTGTGTTTGGTGTGTCTGATTGCTCCCCTGTTTTGGATTCGTTTACAGATCTTGAAGCGACTGGTGTATCGAGCGATTTAAGTGGACTCTTTGATTTCGCACCGTCTTCGTTTGTCACGTTATCAAAGAATGAGGGAGCAACGGTGCATTGGAAGACGGAGAACTTGGAGGGAAGTACGTTCAACAGCTGGGGTCTGGTTGTTGGGACAACAATCTCATCTATCAGCTGGTCGTTGGAGGCTCGTTCAGATGCCTTTGTAGACTATTTTTCACTGGCTAGTCAGGTGGAGCATGAAACCGTAGATCGTGTGAAGGATGTTGTTAGCACACCTGTTGGAATTGCAAGCTTCAGTGAATTCAAATGGACATTGGTCTCCTCTCTTCGTTCCGCTCCTAGAGTGTCTGCGTTCTTGTTCCAGTACTGTGTTGCAAAGGGAGATATATGCAACGGCATTGATGATTATCCTCCCGTTCAGGAAGGACAGATTTCGCCGTCACGCTGTCCTGACATGTACGTCGGTTACACGTATCGAGAGTGTGTGAATGGGGTTTTGGGTGACATCAACACAGATAACTGCATTCCTAAGATTCCTGCTCGGTTAAGCTATGGGGAATCTTTCTTCTCACTGGCACGAGGACTTTGGAGCGAGATTCCAGCTCCTTCTGTGATGAATCTAGTGGATTCCTTCTTTATGGACGATCCATCTGTGCTTCCTCTGGGACTGCAGCTGGATAACAGCACTGGAATGATATTTGGAACCGCCACGAATATCACGGAGGCTCGGAATGTTACGATCTACGCGATGAATTCACGTGGCGCGACGAGTGTGACTATTTCTATCGAAGTTCGAGAACCCTACTGCGAGGCTGATGATGTGTTTCCGGCAACGCTTGCTGGAGTAGAATATGTGTTTGACTGCAGAACGATCGAATCCCATGTGGGTACGATTCGTCGGAAGTGTGTACTTGGGGTATCTGATGGTGTTTGGGAGAAAAAAAGTGGGATCTGCTGGTCAGTGCCTTTGATCATTACATTGTCTATCGTTTTAGCTATTTTGATTATAATTGTTGTTGGGATTCTGATAGTGATGTGTGTTAAGAAGCAGAAACGGATTGCTGCTTCTAAACCACCAAAGAAAAATGTTGTTTCCCTTTTATGAATTGTTTGTTGAAAGCACATCTTTACAGCAATTGTGAGATAATAATCATGACATGAGACCGTATCTCAGAGTGACTGAATCAAACTCTCTGGAGTTGGGATCCCACTCTTTTGCTTTTGTCATTCACTCATTGACTGGTTGAGTTGGTACTCAGAGATTCTCATACTTTCAATATGGAAGAGTCAAAATTGAATGCATACATCGATTCTATCCAACAACTGGGAGCTCACAATGGCGTGGTAAACAGTTGCTAATTTGGCTCAATTCTAGGGAGGACTGGGATTAGGTGATATCGGTGACTATGAAGTAGTAGAAGATGAGGAGAAAAAAAAGGATCCCAAATATGGTAACTAGTATTCTATAAATATTATCTAGAATTGTATAAACACTTTGTCAAACCTGGATACCAGCGAATCAGTAAGAATCTTACCATTTTCTCTGATGATGACAAGAAAGATGGTAAATGAATGTCAGGAGAGTTATAAAATAGATAAGAAAGAAGAGAAAAAGAGGAATAAAAAAGAAAAAAAGGAAAGAGGTGAAAAAGAAAAGAGTAAAGATAAAAAGGATAAGAAAAAGGATAAGAAGGACAAGAAGGATAAAAAGGATAAGAAGGATAAGAAGGATAAGAAAGATAAGAAGAATAAAAAGGACAAAAAGGACAAAAAGGACAAAAAGGACAAAAAGGACAAGAAGGAAAGGACAGAAAAGAAAGATAAAAAGAAATCTCACAGCAAAGACAAACACAAAAAGTGAACAATTTTATAATTCTTGTCTTTTTCCTTGTTTTAGTCTAACACTAATGTTCTTCTAGAGGCTTCTCTGGCCTAGATATTAGATTGTTTATTCAAAAAACAGAACAATGACGAAGATGACCATGATGATGCTTGATATATGAAGGTCGGTACTCACTTCTGATTGGACGGGGTTGAACAACACTGACAGTTTGGCTCTACAATCAACCACTAACAAAAGATTCACCTTCTTTTTAATGATCCCAACAACAACAGAAATGATGATGATGATTACAATTACAGCCACCACAATACAAGCAATGTAGAAGATCCGTGTCCAATCAACTCCTGAACACTTGCCACTATTGCAAGACCCATCTGCACAGTCCTCTTTTACAGAACACATCTGAGAAGCAGCACACCTCGCCTCACAGTCCGTTCCACCGCAATCTACATCAGATTCCTTCCCATCCTTTATCCCATCATAGCAAGTATATGGCTCAGATGAGCTCTGAACCATCATTTTTGATATCGACACATCACTGACACTTAATCCCAGTGACTTGAAAAGGGCTGTAAAAGCTGTACTGGATGTGAAAGACTCAATTCGGTCCATAATCATCTGCGCTTCATCCTTGTTAATAACAGTGGTTATCTACATTACCAATAAACCCTCATTCCTACATGAATACGAAGATTGGGAGTCGTGGAAGTCCATATATAAGGAAGAATTCCTGGTCGTCCTCTTCTACGTGTCTCCAATCCACGGATCATCTTGCTCGCTGACACTTCCTCCTCCATATCCCACACTCGAATCGCTAAACTTGAAGAAGAAATATCAGCTGCAGCAGAGGCAGCCAACCGAATGGACGTCTGGAGGTAAGTGATGAGCTCGCTATCGCTGTTCTCTCCCCAGTCGACAGACATTGTGATAGTAGTGTGTAGAATATGGTGAGTAGCATTCGCTGCCACCGTACTATCGGTTGCTATTTCACAACAGCTTTCGCCCGTGTATGGGGAATAACAGATGCATCCACTGTCAGAGCACATTCCATGGTCACTGCACTGAGAATACAGCAGCAGCCCATCGGAGAGATTCCATCCTTTGGGGCACTGTTTCCCTTCCGATGGTTTCTCTCCATCATTCACCGTCGTAAACGAGATGCGAGTATCCGACACAGAATTCGCAATGGAAGGACCAAAAGGCTCACGGCCTGATATATACGCCACATACTCCGTTAGTGGCGACAGATCAGTGATATTGAGAGAATAGGACGTGTCCGACAGAGAGTCCATCTTCTTTCCAGAAGTCATAATTAGCGATGCATCAGGCGTGATCGCCAATGATCTGGTATAGTGGATCGCATACAGCTCTACTGATTTCGTTGAAGACACAGAGAGAATCGCATAGCGAGAGTACGCCAACACTGCAGGAGTGGATAATGAGGCGCCATTGTAGGTGATTACAAATGTCGGAGGATCGATGAGTTCTGCTCCTGAAGAAGAGAACACAGACGTAAGAGTGATTGAAACATCGCCAGGAGCCTCGGGAGTGATCGCCAGATCCACCTCAGTCGATGACACTTGCGTAAATGAAGACAACTCTCCATTTGTGATCTGCTATCAACACAAATCCAATCAGGTACCTCGATATTTGCTTGAGAAATGCTCTGAACCGCCTGAGAAAAGGTAACGGTAACTGGGATGGGAAACTCCGTAGCTGAGCCCTTGACTTCAGACTCGATTACTGCATTGAAATCGTTCTCTATCACTGAGCAAGGCAAGGAATATCAACTTGTTACAGTCGACAGGTCAGTTCGAGTTTCCCCTATCGATGACTCCATAGGTGTAGGCGGTGACGCCATTGTTTCTGAGTAGCAGTAAATGGAATAGTCCGTATCTGGAATCAGATTCGTAAGAACCACATCATTTACCACCTTCTCAAGTTGATATTGAACCATATTCTTAACTAACTTTTCTGAAGGTTCCGGTGCGCCATACGGAAGCGGCATACACCAAATATACGACCTTTCTGAGGGCTCGACGTATAGATGTGCCATCGTACTCTCCGCTCGGGAGCCAACGATGTCGATAACATACGATTCCACACTCAAAAATGTAAAGAATAGGAGAATAAGCGAATTCCTCTACAGATCACTAGGAAGTATAATAAACACATTTTTATCGAGCATAATACACTGTGTTTATATGGATCCAACATTTAGAGGGATTCAGATCGAGTTGAAGCGAAGATGAGGGGATTCTTTTTATTCGAGAATCATGAAATTGGAATAATTATTACTCAGATACACAAATTATAGAACACTTGTCAAATAAACCTATGCCTACTCCGTACTGGTTCCGCACAAAATCTTTTCGATATAATGGAAACAGAAGATGCTTTTGAAACAATGAAGAGACTGATGCTCGAAAGAAGGAGTGTCAGGAAATATCTCAATAAGGAGATACCTGTAGAGGAATTGAAGGAGGTGCTCGCTCTCGCTCAAGTATAATTATGAATTATGAGTTATATAGTAGAGAGCTCCCTCTTCTATGAATACTCAGCCCTACAAGGTGATCGTTGTGCATACCCCAGAAGACAAGGCAAAGCTTGCAAAACTTACTCTCCTTAACAATGAAAGAATTGTGAATGCTGCTTCTGCGACTCTGATCGTTTGTTGTGACACTGGTTCATTCTTTTGTCTTTAGTAACTGCTAGACCCTTCGAAGAGCTTGCATGAACTCACTGAGCTGGAGCTCGCCCATGGAGTGCCAAAGGAGGAAGCTGAGATGGCAGAGCGTGTTTGTAAGTATTTGATACTGTTTTTGACTAGTGCCTTCCTTCCTTAAGAAGGAGACGTTCTTTAGCCGAATGAAAGAGGCTTTCACATTTACTGGATATAAGGGAGAGCCCAATTCTACCGAGGGATGGGCGTATAAGAACTCTGCCTTCTTCATGCAGCAGTTCGTGATGCTGGCTCAAAGCAAGGGTTGGGGTAGAGTCGTTCTCTGGCTCTGATGTAGGCACTGTGTATCTCGGTGGCTTGGATGCTCCCAGCATCATCAAGGCTTTTGGAATTCCTAAAAACTACGACGTGTGCTGCCTGATTTCTGTCGGATATCCTGATAATTCGGAGAAGTATCATGAGCATCCTCGGTATCCTCCTGGTTGAGAAGAGTGGGGTGAATAATGTGTAGAGGCTGTGATATTTGAGAACGAGTTTGGAGAACCTGTAAAAACTCCTATCCAGCAAGTGGTACCTGATCATTTTTGGATGAGTGCTTATAGTTGTTTGTTAAACAGTGTTTACTTGTTACACAGACGCTTTCTTTGATAATGCAGAAGAGATAGAGGAGTCTGTGATTTTGGCGGGTATACATTTTTTCTTTCCACATACTGCTCTTCTTGCACATTGCCTTGAATTCTCTGTGTATGGCATACTTCGATGACATATCGGTGGCATTCTTTTCGTTGAATCATCATGTAGGTGGAAGAAGATGTATTACGACAAATTGAGATGCAAGAAGAAGAGGAGGGTATCCAAAAGAAAAACTCAGATGTATCAAAGATGAAGGAGGTAATGATTCCAACAGGAAAAACGAATTGGCCATCAGTTGGAAATGGGGCGAAACTGTCTCTTAGTCCTCGTCAGAGTAGTACTTGGACGTGTACAAACTGTTCTTGGGTAAATCGTGACTCTTCTAACCACTGTGAAATTTGTTCATTTCTTCGTCCACCTCCTGTCGCTAATCGTTCTGACTCCTCTCTCAAGGATTTTGTTTCGCAACCTGCTTCACGAAATCGAAGTAGTTTGTTCAGATATGAACTGAATGATAGATTGGAAGGAGAGTTTACGTGCTCAGAGTCCATTACCAAGGAGTGGGGGTGAGACGATCATTTCGAGTCCTTCACCTAATAAATCCATTCCTTCGTCGGACCCTATCATCACACCATCTCCTTCTCCGAAAACGTATCGCTCACTCCATTCACTGATGCCAACATCCGCAGGTGCAATCACAGCCTCTGGATTTCCTGCATTGGATCCCGAGGCTGCTAAGACTTACATGTGATGTCCATGTGTTTAGTTCACTATCAGATATCCCACTAACTATCCTGTTCGTGAGTATCAGTTCGATATTGTTTCCCAAGCGCTATTCCGCAATACTCTCGTCTCTCTGCCCACGGGTCTTGGAAAAACATTCATTGCAGCAGTAGTGATGTTCAACTTCTACCGCTGGTTTCCTGCAGGCAAGGTGGTTTTCATGGCACCTACAAGACCCTTGGTGACGCAACAAATCGGCGCGTGCTATGATATTGTCGGGATTCCTCATGTTTTGGCGTGTTGTTGATGTTACTACTAGTCGGATGCCGCAGAGTTGCTTGGAAATCGTTCAGTGGAAGATCGCCGTCGGCTGTGGGCTTCGAAGCGAGTGTTTTATTGCACCCCTCAGATTCTTCAGAATGATCTTCAAAATGGCGTGGTGAATCCGAAGTTAATCACTTGCTTGGTCGTAGACGAATGCCACAAAGCCCAGAAGCAATATTCTTATGTTGTTGTTGTACAGCATTTGCTGCAAATACACCACCACTTTCGAGTATTAGGATTAAGTGCTACTCCAGGTCAAGACTTGGACTCTGTGCAAGGTATCATCAACAACTTGGACATCAACACAATCTGCTTGCGAACACGTGATGATCCTGATGTTCGAAAGTATTTGAAAGAAGTATTGGAAGAGGAAATTGTTGTGAAGTTGAATTCGCGGTATCAACGAATGATTGATGAGTGGATGGGATTTGTGTTGCAACCACTTACCCGGCTGAACAATTTAGGTGTGATGGCGGAACGCAATCCACGCAAAGTGAATAAAATGATACTACTGGATTTGCAGTCTCGATTAATAAGTGGGCAGTTAGGAGGACTGAATGGACAACGGCGTATTGATGTTCTTAATGACGTCAAGTTGCTAATGAGCATGCTACAGGCATCAACTGTCCTTTCGTCGTATGGTGTGGGTGCTTTTGTTGAAGTATCTTCAGTTATAAATTGTGATGTAGACACTGTCTGTGATGTTCCAAGAAACTACCGCTGAAAGACCCAATCCAGCAAAGATTCAGCTGATATCATCTTCCAAGTTTAAGGAATATTATAATCGTGTGTTCCAAGGCGTTCAGAAAATGGAATATGTCCATCCCAAGTTAGAAAAATTACGAGAGTTCTTATTGGATCACTTTAGACGCAATCTTTCAGCAGGAAGAGAAACGAGAGTGATCGTGTTTGCTCAGTATCGTAGTTCTGTTCAAGAGATACTTAATTTTCTTCGTGGAGAAACGATTATTCGTGCAACTGCTTTTGTGGGACAGCAAAAAAAGAACACAGATGCGGTGATGGTAGGAAATGATGGAGAGTTGACAGACGAACATTTATATTCAGGTGAAGTGAATGCAAATGCTTTTCATTCTCGCCGTACAATATCCTCCTTTTTTGATCGTAACAGTTATACGCCATCAACTACTGCAGCAGTTCCTCTCATTCAGGTCAATGGTCAATCGCAGAAGCAACAGCAAGAAATCCTCCGTGATTTTAAATCTGGAAAATACAACGTATTGGTTGCAACTTGTATTGCTGAAGAGGGACTGGATATTGGAGAAGTAGACTTATTAGTTTGCTATGAAGGTATTGCTTCTTCCACTCGATTGCTTCAACGAAAGGGTCGAACTGGTCGAAAACGAGCAGGACGTGTTGTGATGCTACTGACGGAAGGGAGTGAGTACCAAAAGCATAAGCGCGGGCTTCAGAAGTATAATACAATCATACGGACACTGAAGACTCGTGGAGATTTGCTTCATTTTTGCCCTCACATGGATACACTTTTTACTAGTAGCTTTCATCCACTGTGTATTCAGGAATCGCTCCAGATTAGTGAATACCATTATAGTCAGATAGGAGGTCATACTCCTAAAAAACGAGGACGAACTGAGGATCGATTTACAATGAGTGAAGAGAGAAGACGAAGAGAAAACGCATGGTGGGAGTCACCAAACGGGAGAGAACTGATCTCACTGATTCTTCGTGGAGGAACGGATGTTCGTATTGCATTGCGCCGAGCTGATGGGGATAGAATTACTAGTCATTCTCGGTGGGGAATTATTGCTCGTATGAAGCATTTTATCCAAGCAGAAGGCTGGAAGGCAGATTATCCTGAGAGTCTTACAGAAAAATGGATTGTTGATGAGAAATCAAGGCGTAGTAGTGTAGCAAATAGTGATATTACTCATCAAATAGATATCAATCGAGAGGAGTAGTAATATATTCGGTGATCGTCAGAAGCCTGTTACAGATCTATTATTAAATGAGATTATAAGTGGTGCATCGTGCCAAGAGGACGATTTCGAATTACTTGATGGAATGTTGTAATCACCATAGGTAGTAATCCCTAGAGCTCCACCTATTGAAAGTGTTCTTGATAGTGTACAACGTCGTACCAATGAGATTTTACAGAAGCAGGCATCTGAGTCTACAAATAAGTTGGATAAGCAAAAGAATGAAACAGAAAAGAAGGTTGTGGATCTACCAAGGAAAGAGAGTTTCGAACTGGAGGAGAAAAACCAGGAAAGGATGACTGTAGGTGCTATTGAAGCGAATAGTTTAAGTACCATATCGACATCGAGTGATGATGAAATTATCTTGCATCCACTTCTTCCAAAACTGTCTGAATCTATTGAGACAGTCATTGAGAATAGCAGCTCAGAAGATGAACCATTAATCAATTATTCTTCTCTGATTCCCCAAAATCAGCAGAGTCAACAGAATCAACAGAGTCAACAGAGTCAACAGAGTCAACAGAATCAACAGAATCAAACTCTACAGGATAATAGTTCTGAAGATGAACCTATTTTGGCATCATTCAATCCTCATAACAGTATATCAAGCTTTCAGGATAGTTCAGAAGATGAAAAGATTGGCGATTTAATGCGAAAGAATGATGACGAATCTACCACCTCTGATTCTGATGTTCCTATCTCTCATCAAGTTGCAGAGTTATCCGGATCCTCTATTCCAGTTCCACAAGAAATTGTATCACATGATTTCACGAACACTTCAAGTTCAAACTCATCCTTATTGATTCCCATTCTTCACTCGACCTTAGAATCATCTGTACATTCCGGATCAGATCCTTTGGTTCAACAGGAGTCAACAGGAATGAAGCCACCTCCATTAACCCATGAAGTTATTAACCAGCTGTTTCCAAGGAGTCATGTATCTCAATGTTCAGTACTACCGAAATCTCAAAGAGTTACAACTCAGAGTAGTGTCATATGTCCCCTATGCTTGTCGTTATGTGATAATCCAGAGAACCTACGCCAACATCTCAATAAGAGTTGTGCAATGTTACCAAAACAGTCAGAAATCACTGGAGATCATGATATACTTCACCAAGATTGTAAAAAAGTGCAAATTCAGTCTCCTTTACAACAGAAACCAATTTCTACACAGCTAGAAGCATTGGAAATAGGATCTATTGATATCCCAGCCCCAGTAGAATCACTGTCTAAAGCAAATGAACTCAAATCAACTGAACCTCCATTATCTCCACATAACTCATTCCTCCAATCAAAAGAGTTACCAAAAGCAACACCTCTGGCGAATTCTATAGTGAATGAAAGCGATTTAGGTCTAAATTCGGAAGATTTGGATCTTCTAATGAAGTTGGAGTTAGACGATATTCCATCTAACTCAGAAGCAGGTCCTGCTTCCAAGCCTTTATCAAACTCTGTTTGTTCTATCTGCCGTGATGGTTCTTCAGAAGAGAATAACCCCTTGTTATGTTGCCAGAGGTGTGGCGTAATTGTCCATGCGAGTTGCTATGGTCTCTCGACTCCGCCCAGTTCTTCTTGGCAATGTGATGTATTTTGCAGTGCTTTTTCATCATTTGTAGAATTGTTCTGCTGGTTTTCTCTCTGTTGTGTGTGGTCTTTGTGGTCGAGAAGGAGGAGGTATGAAGTTGAGTGCTGATGGGATCTGGGTACATATTGCATGTGTAACATGGAACCCGAACCTTTTATTCCAAAATATCGATACCATGCAACCTTGTGAGATACGACCTCTATTGGAATCAAGTGAAAAGCATCGATGTATTGTTTGCAGGAAGTGCGTTGGTATTCCTGTAAAGTGCAGTGATCCTCACTGTCAAAATTACCTTCATGTAACTTGTGCTCAGGATCAAGGGTGTGTTCTTGATGCAGTAGCAAGCGATGATGGAGTTGTTTTCACACTTACCTGCAAGGCACATTCCTATCTATCAACTGCTTCACAGGAGATCCAGCCTCTCATGCAGCCGACATCTGCAAAAGTAATAACGGATGAAGAAATGAAAGAATTCGTAGAAGAACTGGAGGGAATCGACTGGAGTGAAGTACAAGAGTTTGGACGAGATAGCAGCATACATCAGTTGAGACGAGAGCATAAAGAAACGAATGATAGTAGCAAAAGGGTGCAACTCAGCTAGTGTGAAAGACGGATACACAGAAGTATATTTCTCAGCACTAGTTAGTAGTATCTTCGGTGTATATGAATGTAACCTATTGACTTTATACTGTGTGTTTCAATATAACAGTGAAGTGTATATCAATAATTACTTGAGTATGGAATTGATACTCCTAGTATTGAAAGCAGTCGTTCATATTTTCGAATTCGATTCTTTACTCTTTATAGTTTGTTGATGAACAAAACTGAAATTCAATTCTTAATAATCCAACAAATCTGCAGGTATCCAGACTCATAATGGATAAAAAACATTTCCAGGTATAAATACTGCTATTTTAGAGTAAATAATCTTTTATGGATATTGAGCTTCGACATAATAACAACAACTATGCTCTAGCAGAAGTAAGTCGGATCAAATGATCTGGGATAGGTCCTATATTCAACAGCACAGAATCCTAATTCATCTCATACACTTTTCATATAGACTCATATTCCCTCAATAAAACAATACTGCTTTCTAACAAACAAATTAAACAACAAGTACATTTAGACCTTCACAGCTGTCTTCGTCTTCACTGCAGTTGTCTTGGCTGGGGCAGCCTTCGCAGAAGTCTTCACAGCAGCCTTTGGCATCTTCTTTGTATTCTTCTTGTTCTTCTTAGAGACTAACACAATAACAACTATAATTGCAATCACCACGATCACCACCACCACAATAATGATGATAATCAAAGTCCAGTTGGTTGGAGCTTCCTCAATGACAATACTCAAATTAGTTTGGATGCTACCTCCGTCATTGGTTACAGTGATTGTATATCGCTGTGATTCCTGAGGAGTGGTTGGTGAACCAGAAATGGTACATGTGGCAGAGTCAATTGACAATCCATCAGGCAACGTTGGGAATGAAGAACAAGTTAGTTCTGCACCAATCACGGTAGGAGTGATGCTAACACTCTCTCCCTGAGTGAGCGTGTAAGTGCTCTGATCATAGCTGATACCTTGAGGGATAGTAGGATAACAGGCAGATATCTCTTCTTCAAATACTCCATCTACACACAAACGAGATCGAGTACCTTCATAGAGATTAGGACAATCAGCATAGGACATATCTCCATTCATAGCTCCCTCGAAATCTCCTTCAGCAGGACAATACTCAGTGGAATCAATGAGCTTAGTGAACAGATAGAAATCAGCCAACTGGAATCGCTTGTAAGCTCCCCAATTATCACAGTTCATGCTAGATTCAGTGTTTCCACACTCAGTCACAATCAACTTGTATCTGTTGTAAGGAACTGTATTGTAGAAGTTGTAGAGTTTCTGCTCATAATAAGAAGTGAAGTATTGACCAGTCTTTGTCTGTAATACT
>JZRM01000535.1:0-132243 GCA_000963415.1 Blastocystis sp. subtype 6
GAGAATCTTCTGCAAGTGGGAAGGATATAATTTTTTTAAAATGAAAAATTACACATTAGGGCACGTCCCTAATGTGTAATTTTATTTGTTGTTGCTATAGTATGGAAAAATTTGCTATGTTTTTGCTATTTATTTCTATGGATTTCATCACAAATTTGTTGTTTTATGGGCAAGAAAAAAGGGTTGTAAATTCGTTATTTGATTTACAACCCTTTAATTATTAATTCTTTTTAAGTAGTCGGGGTGACTGGATTCGAACCAGCGACCACACGCCCCCCAGACGTGTACTCTACCGGACTGAGCTACGCCCCGAAAAAGCAGTGCAAATATAAAAGTTAAATTTGAAATGAGCAAGAGGTAGAAGGAAAATGTTGACTAAAAGTTTAAAGAGACAGAGGATCAGGAATTTGAAAGGGGAAGAACGGAAATAGGAGGATTAGTTTCTGCGGAGGGTATATTCTTCTATGCCGAGTTGGGCTAAGGTATGCCGGAGTTCTTCTTCATTGTCGGAGAGCAGAAGGAGTTTGTCGCCCGGAAGGAGGCGGGTATGGCCGTTAGGTACGAAATAGTTTTCATATCGTTTAATCATGATGACGAGTGTGTTTTGGGGGAAATGCAGATCCTGAAGCCGGTCTCCTTCGGTAAGCAGGTCGGGCATTACCGAGGCTTCCGCAACAATGGATTTGATATCTTCTGAAAGTTCCATATCAAATTCATTCGGTTTTTCTTGAGCCGGATGTGCTAAGCCGAGCAGGCGGGCAGCTCCGGAGACCGTAGTGCCTTGAATAAGTAGCGAAAGTATGGTAATAAAAAATACAATGTTGAAAATCTGACTGGCACCTTCGATATCTGCTAAAAGAGGATAAGTGGCAAAAATAATCGGAACGGCTCCTCTTAAGCCGATCCAAGATACAAAAATACGGCCGGGTAAAGTCATCTTACGGAAAGGAAGCAGGCAGAGGAAAACGGCTAGCGGCCGGGCAATAAAAATCAGGAATATACCGATCAATAATCCGATATGAGCTACCCCCCAGAGGTCTTTGGGATTAACCAGCAATCCCAGAGAAAGAAACATAATGATCTGGAAAAGCCAGGCTAAGCCATCAAAGAAGTTGGCTATATTTTTTTTATAAACAATACGGTGATTTCCGATGACTAAACCGGCTAAATATACAGCCAGGTAACCGTTGCCGTTTAATAAATCGGTTATTGAAAAAGTAAAAAAGAGAAAAGTGAGTAATATCACCTGATAAAGGGAGTTGTTCATCAGGCATACGTGATTAATGATATAGACAGCTATGCGTCCTAATACATATCCCATTATAATACCGATACTAAATTGCATAAAGAAAGAGAGTAATATCTGTCCCCAACTCATGTCTCCGGACTGGATGATTTGGAGTAATAATATGGTAAGCATATAAGCCATGGGATCGTTACTTCCACTTTCTAACTCCAGAAGAGGGCGCATATTTTGTTTTAAATTCAAGCTTTTGGAACGGAGAATGTTAAAGACAGAAGCTGAATCGGTAGAGGACATGACGGCTGCTAGCAAGAGACAGCCTACCAGAGGAGCAGCCATGGAGGGGTATAGAGATCCGATCAGCCAGTAAATAAAGTACCCGGTGATAAAGGTTGTCAGCAGAACTCCTACCGTTGCAAGTATCACTCCTTGAGGAATAATGGGCCGGATATCGTTTATTTTGGTATCCATACCTCCGGCGAACAGGATAATACAAAGGGATAACGTTCCGATAAACTGGGCTTCCCCGGCATTGTGAAACTGTATGCCGACACCGTCACTACCGAAAATCATCCCTACAATTAAAAATAATAATAAGACAGGTATGCCCAACTTGTAACCTGTTCGTCCGATAATCAGGCTGACGAATAAAAGAGTAGAGCCAATGAGTAATATATTGCCCGTTGTTACAATCATATAACTGATTTTTCTCATTATTCTAAACGCAGGAATAACTTGAAAGTTCTGCATTTATTTTTAATAAAAAGAAAAAATTAAAAAGAGATATAAGATTTTTCTGAAATGTCTAAATTTGTAATTCAAAAGTTAGGAGGTATGGTATACTAAATGATTCTATATGTCTCATCTACCTACATTAGTCATTGATCTTGCCCTGATATTAGTTTCTGCTGGTATTATTACTCTTATATTCAAAAAATTAAAACAGCCTTTAGTATTGGGTTATATTGTAGCGGGATTTATTGCCGGACCTCATGTCGTCTTTACGCCTACTGTAATGGATACAGCCAATATACAAACATGGGCAGACATAGGGGTGGTCTTTCTATTATTTGCCTTGGGGTTGGAATTCAGTTTTAAGAAATTGATGAAGGTGGGAGGACCGGCTGTTATTGCAGCCATAACTATTATTGTAGGTATGGTTATATTGGGAATGTTGGTTGGGTCTGCAATGGGGTGGAAGCGGATGGACTGCATCTTTTTAGGAGGTATGTTGGCTATGTCTTCTACTTCTATTATTTATAAGGCGCTGGAAGACATGGGATTGCGTACTCAGCGATTTGCTGGTCTGGTTTTAGGCATATTGGTAATCGAAGATTTGGTGGCAGTGGTGCTGATGGTCTTGCTATCGACTATGGCTGTTAAGAATAATTTTGAAGGAGCAGAAATGGCTTTCAGTATCGCGAAGTTGTGCTTTTTCCTGATGTTATGGTTTATTATCGGTATTTTTATTATCCCGACTTTTTTTAAGCGGACGCGTCTTTTGATGAACGAGGAGACTCTGCTAATCGTTTCTCTGGGACTTTGTCTGCTGATGGTCGTAGCTGCTACTCAGGTCGGATTTTCTTCGGCATTGGGAGCTTTTGTCATGGGGTCCATTTTAGCAGAAACGATGGAGGCGGAGAAGATAGGGCATTTGGTAAAACCTGTAAAAGATTTATTCGCTGCTATATTCTTTGTATCTGTAGGAATGATGGTGGATCCGGGGATGATCTGGGAATATATAGGGCCGATTATTTTAATAACATTTACTGTATTAATCGGACAGTCCTTATTGGGTACTTTCGGTGTCGTTTTAGCGGGACAGCCTCTTAGGGTGGCCATGCAATGCGGGTTTTGTCTTTCCCAGATCGGAGAATTTGCCTTTATTATAGCTTCTTTGGGATTGAGTTTACAGGTGACGGATCACTTTCTCTATCCGATAGTGGTGGCTGTTTCTGTCATTACTACCTTTCTGACGCCTTATATGATGCGATTGGCAGAACCTGCTTATCCTTTTGTCGAAAAGCATCTGCCTGTCAAATGGAAAAGACTGTTGGATCGTTATACTTCGGGTGCTCAGGTAGTCAACCATGAAAGTAATTGGAAGAGGTTATTGGTTGCTTTGGGCCGGATTGTGGTGGTTTATTCTGTCATTCTGATTGCAGAATTGATTCTGGCATTCAGTTTATTATTACCTTTTATCCGGACTCATATACCGGGAATCTGGGGAAATATTTTAGCGGCTGTTCTTATCATTGTTTGTATGGCTCCTTTTTTGAGGGCCATTGTGGCAAAGAAAAATCATTCGGTGGAATTTCAGATCCTCTGGCAGGATAACCGTTTTAATCGGGGATATTTGGTATCTTTAATTGTTTTTCGGTTTGTGTTGGCCATGTTGTTTGTGATGTTTGTTATTTCAGCGCTTTTTAAAATTTCGATTGGTTTATTGATCGGAATAGCTGGAATGGCTGTCGCCGGAATGATCTATTCCCGTTATTTGAAAAAACAATCCATACTCATTGAGCGTCGTTTCCTCCGGAATTTAAATATCCGGGACATCAGTGCCCGTCCCAAAGGGAAAACGATGCCGCATTTTGCCGGAAATCTATTGTCTCGGGATTTACATATGGCTGATTTTACAGTACCGGCTGATTCGAGATGGGCGGGGAGTTCTTTGTCAGAACTTGGGCTTAAAACGCAATTCGGCATACAAGTCGTGGCTATATTCCGGGGAAATTATTGTATAAATATACCAGGAGGAAGGGAGCGTATCTTTCCGCAGGACCGCATACAGGTGATCGGAAGTGACGAGCAATTGTTAAAATTCGGTAGTCAATTGGAACAGCAACTTGTACCAGGAGAAGACTGTGATTTAAGTCAGAGTGAAGTCAATTTACGTCAATTTATAGTCGATTCAAATTCCGCTTTTCTGGGGAAGACAATCAAGGAATCCGGTATACGGGAACGGTATAAGTGCTTGATTGTGGGTATGGAAAGAGGAGACAGTTCCCTGCATGATCCCACGGCCAATACCCGGTTTGAGGAGGGGGATCTGGTATGGATTGTAGGAGAGGATACTAATATTTATAAACTGATCCACGCTGAATAAATGAGCGGGAAGGGAGAAATAAATTTTTAGGGAATTTCTGTTTTTAATTTTCTTCGTGTAAAATAAGATTTCTTTTCTAAAAAAGTTGTCTAAAAAATAGACAAGGATGTCAATAAATTTGACATTTTAGGTTATTGTTTTAGTTTTAAATATTTGATATGTAATGATTTATATAGTATGGTATGAGTTTTGTTCAGGATAAGAAAAGGAGATAAATGTACTTATTATAAAATAGAAATAAAATGTTGCTGCAGTTGAAAGAATTCATTCGGGAAAAACGGAATAAACCGTTTTCATTTGTTGTAAATTGCGTCGGTATGTCATTGGCTTTTACGGCTCTTATTATTTTATTTACCTATGTACGGGCGGAATTGAATCACGACAAGGATGTGGTGGACAGAGCTGATATTGTGCGGATGAAAAATGCAAGTTGGGGGATCACTCCCGGGGCTTATGCTTCTTGGCTGGCCGGGAATTTACCGGAAGTGAAACAATATTGCCGGGTATTGGAGATGTCGATGGCTATTTTCGTTCCTCAGCAGGGGGAGATAGGGGAACAGTATGTAGAGGAGAATGTTGTTTTGGCCGATAGTACTTATCCTGAATTTTTTTCTCTTCGTCTTCTCGCGGGAAATTTGAAAGATGCCTTGGTAACGACAGAACAGGTTATTTTAAGTGAAAGCATGGCCCGGCAATTATTCGGAGAGAGTGATCCACTGGGGAAGCAATTGGTGTTGGGTGGGGCTATACATTCCACTGTGGTGGCTGTGTACAAAGATATAAACAATCCGGGGCTTAGGCGTCCTAAAATGATTACTAATCTGAATTATGTGGATAAAGCGTGGCAGGCTGGTTATAGTGATTCTTGGTGGTCTTCCAACTGGGAAACTTATTTCAAATTGACTCCTGGGGTGAATCGGGCCCAATTGACGGAAAAATACAGACAATTGTATGCTCAGAAGTTAAAAAGCTTTGGATGGGAAGATGCTAATATACAGGATGAATTGCCTCAGGCAAAATTTTCAGAATTTAACGAACTTTACTTTACACCGGAAGTTGACTTTGCGCAACATGGTAACCGTGCCAATATTAATATTCTGATTTTAATAGCTGTATTGGTGTTGGGGGTAAGTATTATTAATTATGTGAATATGGCTACTGCCCGTCTGGCCGATAAAGCCCGGATTATCGGGGTAAAGAGAACATTGGGAGCGGGCCGCAGAAGATTGATTTCTTCTATTATTTTGGATTCTGTTGTGACTTGTTTTCTGGCAATGGTCATAGCTTGGATATTGGCTGAAATTTCTTTCCCTTATTTATCAGATTGGCTGGGATGCGGAGATGTATTGAATATTGATAAATGGGCGGGTATAATATTATTTATTTTGATCCCTTTGCTCAGTGGTTTATTATCGGGTATCTTTCCGTCCGTTTACCTGACCCAGATGAACCGACTGGATTCTATGAATTCGCAACGGAATGAAAGCATTGCGTTACAAAGAGTAAAAGGAGGGTTAATGGTACTACAGTTTGCTGTTTCCATTGGATTGATAATTGCTACTTTGCTGATTAATAAGCAAGTCGAATATATAAAACATTTAGATCCGGGATATGACCGGACTGATGTAGTTGTTGTAAAAGGTCATGGGGAAGCTGTTTTATTGGAAAAATTTCCGGAATTCCGGAATTTATTATTACAGAACCCTTCTATCGTAAAAGTAGCCGCTGCTAAAGAGCCGATTTATAATATAGGAGAAAGAGGAGGACATTTGAGGGTGCCGGGTAGTGGGGAGGAGATCGGGGGAGCTGTTACCTGGATAGACGAGAACTTTATGGATTTAATGGGATTAAAGTTGATAGAAGGGGAAGAATTTCAGGAAGGGACTAAAAACCGGGGTAAATTTATTATCAACCAACGTATGGCGAAAAGGATTGCAGCGGAGTCGCCGGATCATTCTTATCTTTCCGAGCGTCAGATCGGGGTGGTAAAAGATTTTAATTTTAAATCGATGCATCAGCCGATCGAACCGATGTATTTTGGTTATATAAACGATTACCAGCAAATGGCGGATGCTTATATCCGGATTGCTCCGGAGGACCGCAAGGCCACATTGGATTACATTGAGAAATGTTATCGTCAGATCTATCCTCAGACTTTTTATCAATATAGTTTTATGGATGATGATTATGCCGGTTTATACGGATCAGAAGATTTATTTGCTAAACGTTTGCTGGCTTTTACAGCTATGGCTATTGTTATTGCTTGTCTGGGATTATTGGCTTTTGTCGCTTTCTTTATCGAACAGAAGACAAAGAGTATTGGGGTACGGAAAGTCATGGGAGCTACGGAGTATCAGATTATGGAATTGCTCAACCGGGATTTTATCCGTCGTCTATTTATCGCTTTTCTCATTGCTTGTCCCGTCGTCTATTATATGATTCATCTTTGGCTGGGTAATTTTGCTTATAAAACCACTTTAAGTTGGTGGATATTTATGTTGGCTTTTGTCATTATGATCGTTATTGCTTTATTGACGGTGAGTGTGTTAACCTGGAAAGCGGCCACGAGAAATCCGGTGGATTCTTTAAAAACGGAATGAAACATGTTTCCGGGTTATTGTTTAATCTTTTTAACCGGATAAATATCTTATACACAGCCGAAGGAGAATACTTCCGCGAACGTGAAAAGGTGTCATTACCGGTTTAAGCAAAATTCCTCGTCGTTTTACACATTAGGGACGTGCCCTAATGTGTAATTTTTACGTTATTTTGCTCCTAGGAAATGGAGAAGGGGGTTGTAATCAACGGGATTTCTGTTTTTCGCAAAAAAAGTCCGTCCCTCTGGAGGGCGGCAATCGCTTTTTTTACTGTTAGTTTATTGATTTGGAAAACAGCAGTTTCTAATCCGGTTAATTCATTGCAGAAAGAATAAGGATTTGGTGTCGGGTAGAAAAAGATCGGGTTTGAAAGGGGGAATAGGATTCGAATACAATTAAAATTACTATTTATTTGTAAAAAATAAGAAAATTCAGAAGTTTATTTATTTTTGTATGTTTCATTTTTAAGGGATAAAAAAATTGAACATATGAAAGTTTTGGTGTGGATAAGTTTTGTTTTGTCTTTGTTCTTTTCTTGTAGCGGAAAAGAAGCACAAGAGTGCGGAACTTTACAGGATGGAGATTTGACGACTGTGTGTCGTGTCGTTGGAGAACGAAATCGGTTTTTATTAAATTGGTCCCAAGAGGGGGCCGTAAAGTCTTATAAAATATGGTCGTCGGGAGAGATTCCGTCACGGGATCCTGTTGCCTGGCAATTAAAGGGATCTGTGGATGGAAAAAGCTGGACAGTGATAGATGAACAGCAGGAACAGGTTTTTTGTTCCCGTTATCAGGAAAAATTATATGCTGTGAAGCATCCGGAGAATTATAATTATTATATGCTGGAGGTAAAGGTATCCCGAGGGGATACGGTGGTGCTTCCGGAGGTGGAGTTATATACCCGGAATTTGACGGTAAACTGGGAGCATTTTGCTTATCCGGAAGTGGTATTTACCGATGAGGATGATACCTCCCGGGGAAGTGCATATTACCGACAGTTGGTACAGATACCGGAAGAATATATCAAATACCATACTCGGAAAGTGGCTGAAATACTATATTTTAAAGCTAGTGATCCCATGCCGGAGGTACGTCAGATCGATTATTCCCTGAAAAATTTCAATGGGGTCTCCTATAAAGGAGGGGAACCGCCTGTGGTGCATATTGTGTATAGTACACAGCATATTGAAAAATCAGCCGAAGAATCGCTTTTTAAATTGGATGCTGAAACCCGGGGTGTTTTATACCATGAATTGACACATGCTTATCAACAGGAACCTAAAAATATCGGTAGTTATGGGACGAATAAAACTTTTTGGGCTTGTATTGAAGGCTTGGCGGATGCCGTGAGGGCAGAAGCTGGTTTATTCGATGTAAAAACCTTGCGTAAACCCGGTGGAAACTGGATGGATGGGTATAAGACGACCGGTTTTTTTATCCAATGGCTGACGACAAAAGATCCGGATGCTATTCGGAAGTTCCATCAATCGGTGCGGGATTTGGAAACCTGGAGTTTTGACGGTGCTATAAAATACGTATTTGGGGAGCAGCAGAGTATTGACGGAATGTGGCAGGAATATCAGGCTTTTCTGATTTCAGAAGAAAATAAATAACGCTATAAATAAATGGTATGAAAAAAATATCAGAAGTTTTATTGTTTACGTTGCTTTTTATGGGTGTGGGCAGTATATCGGCTCAAAGGAAAATCGATTATGTGAATCCTTTGATCGGTACGAATGGAATGGGGCATACTTTTCCGGGAGCTTGTGTTCCGAATGGATTAATACAGTTGAGTCCGGATACGGATACCGTTCCCCATAATGTAGATGGGGCTTATCAGCCACGGGCTTATGAATATTGTGCCGGCTATCAGTATCACGATAAGAGTATTGTTGGTTTTAGTCATACCCATCTAAACGGGACGGGGCATTCAGACCTGGGGGATATTCTGGTAATGCCTGTGGTGGGGGAAGTGAAGTTTAACCCGGGGACGGCCGAAAATCCGGATGCGGGATACCGTTCCCGTTTTTCGCACGATACTGAAAAGGCGCATCCCGGGTATTATTCTGTTCTGTTGGATGATTATGGAGTGAGAGCAGAAATGACCGCTACACAGAGAGTTGGGGTACATAAATATACGTTTCCGGGAGGAGAGGCCCATATCCTGTTGGATTTGATTCACGGTATATACAATTATGACGGGAAAGTACTGTGGGCCAATTTGCGGGTGGAGAATGATACCTTACTGACCGGTTATCGGATTACAAACGGATGGTCGCGCGTAAATTATACTTATTTTGCGATTACCTTTTCAAAGCCTATAAAGAGTTATGGTTATAAGGAGAGGGGTAAGACTTTATACAACGGTTTCTGGCGTAAGTTCGATCTCTATCACAATTTCCCCGAGATCGGAGGGAGACGGGTGGTTGCTTATTTTGATTTCGATTTGAAGGAAGGAGAGGCTTTGGAAGTAAAGGTAGCCCTTTCTCCGGTAAGTGCATCCGGGGCTTTAGCTAATCTTCAAGCGGAGGCTGGGGGGAAAAGTTTTGAACAATTGAGGGCTGCGGCTGAGGAAAAATGGGAAAAAGAATTGGGGCAGATCGAAGTGGAAGGAGATTACGATCAGGTTTGTAATTTATATTCTTCTATGTATCATACGCTGATCAACCCTTCGGTATATATGGATCGCGATGGTGCTTACCGGGGTTTGGATCATGAGATACATCAAGCGAAAGACTTTACCAATTATACCGTCTTTTCGGTTTGGGATACTTACCGGGCTTTACATCCTTTGTATAATCTTTTGCATCCGGAACGGAGCCGGGATATTATCGCCTCCATGTTGGCTCATTACAGTCAGAGTGTACACGGATCCCTACCGATTTGGTCGCATATGGGCAATGAAAACTGGTGTATGATTGGCTACCATGGAGTATCGGTGGTGGCGGATGCTTATGTGAAAGGCATTCCGATGAAAGAAGAGCTAGCCTTGAAAGCTGTCCTGAACAGTTCTACAATTCCTTATTTGGATGGTACCAAGGAGTATATGAAATTGGGTTATGTGCCCCTGGAAAAAAGCGGAAGTGCTGCTTCTATTACTCTGGAATACGGGTATGACGATTGGGCAATTTACAATATGGCCGAGAAGATGGGAAAAAGAGAAGTTGCAGCTACTTACAAAAAAAGGGCAGCGGCTTATCGACATCTGACAGACCCTTCTTCGGGATTTATACGTCCGAAGAATGCTGCCGGGAAATGGAAAGAGAATTTTGACGTCTTGGATACACACGGACAAGGATTTATCGAAGGAAATTCCTGGAATTATTCTTTCTATGTGCCTCAGGATGTAGAAGGATTGATGGAAGCTATGGGAGGGGATAAACGATTTGTAGAGCGTTTGGACTCCTTGTTTACCATGCATTTACCTGAAAAATATTATGCCAATACGGAAGATATTACTGAAGAAGGATTGATGGGGAATTATGTACATGGGAATGAACCCAGTCACCATATTGCTTATTTGTATATGTGGACTTCCCAACCCTGGAAAACGCAATATCGGATACGGGAAATTATGGACCGTATGTACCGCAACAATATTGACGGATTGTGTGGAAACGACGATTGCGGACAAATGTCCGCCTGGTATATTTTCAGTGCCATGGGTTTTTATCCGGTTTGTCCGGGATCCGATCAATATGTGTTTGGCGCTCCTTATTTCCGGGAAATGAAAATTCATTTAGAGGGAGGAAAAGAATTAGTCATTAAGGCTCCTAAAGTAAGCAGTACAAACCGGTATATAAAATCCGTGCGTTTAAATGGAATACCTTATGACAAAGCTTATATTACCCATGCAGAATTAATGAAGGGAGGAGAGCTATACTTTGAAATGAGCAGTCGCCCGAATAAAAAACGGACTTTTACCGAGGCTCAGAAGCCTTATTCTTTAAATCGGGATATCCGGTAAAAGTGTAAATGGGAAGGAGATGAGCGGCACTCTCTGCCTGAGCAATGTTCTTCTGACGCTTCTCTGATTAACGAAACTTCGGTTCTGATGAAAGATAAAAAGCCGGGAGGTTGGTCAGCGAAGCTTTTATTCTTCAACAGAACGATCAAATGCTTTGGACAGTTTCATATTGATAATTACAGAAATAAAATGAAAAAAATATATTATGGTATAGGGAGCCTGTTGTTGCTATTGTTTATGGTTCAGGAGGCTTTGGCGGTGAACGAAACAGCTTTACAGCCGCTTATCCAATATGTGAAACCTTTGGTGGGAACTTCCGGTTTTGGGAATGTTTATCCGGGGGCACAGATCCCTTTTGGAGGAATCCAGATCAGCCCGGATACGGATTTTGATTATTATGATGCGGCTGCCGGATATAAATACGATCATAAGACTTTATTGGGGTTTAGTCTGACTCATCTGAGTGGTACAGGTATTCCGGATTTGGGGGATTTTCTTTTTATGCCGGGAACGGGGGAGATTAAATTTACTCCCGGGACTCACGAACACCCGGAGGCTGGTTATCGTTCCCGTTATGTTCACGAGCGCGAGTGGGCTACTCCTGACTATTACGGAGTCGATTTGTTGGATTATGGTGTAAGGGCCGAGATGACTTCCGGAGTGAGAAGCGGAATGTTCTGTTTTACCTATCCGGAATCGGAAAAAGCTTTTATTCTGATTGATTTGAACCATACCCTTTGGCAGAGCTGTGAGTGGAGCAATGTACGCTTTGAAAACGATTCGACTCTTACCGGTTATAAACTGGTAAAGGGCTGGGGCCCCGAGCGGCATATTTATTTTACGGCTGTATTTTCCCGTCCTTTTGAAAACTATGGGATTATGCAGGATACCACGCCTGTTGTGTATAACACCAAACGCTTCCGGAGTCATTTGGAGGCTTGGGGTAAAAATTTGAAAGTATGGATGAAATTTAAAACGGAAACGGGTGAAAAAGTGTATGTAAAGACTGCTATCTCTGCCGTCAGTACAGAGGGGGCTAAGCTCAATATACGGGAATTAGATGGACATACATTTGAGACCTTAAAAAAAGCCGGTGAAGAAAAATGGAATGCAGAACTGAGTAAATTTGTCGTCAAAGGGTCGCAGAAACAGTTGGAAACTTTCTATACTTCGGTTTATCATGCGGCTTTACATCCTTTTATTTTTCAGGATGCCGACGGGAAATTCCGGGAACTGGATAAAAATATCGGTCAGGCGGAGGGTTTTACCAATTACACCGTATTTTCTTTGTGGGATACCTACCGGGCATTGCATCCTCTTTTCAATTTAATACAACGGGATGTAAATGCCGATGTCATCCGCTCGATGTTGGCTCATTACGACAAGAGTGTAGAAAAAATGCTGCCGGTTTGGTCGTTTTATGGAAACGAAACCTGGTGTATGATTGGTTATCATGCCGTTTCGGTGATTGCAGATGCGATTGTAAAAGATGTGCAAGGCTTTGATTACGAATGGGCTTATGAAGCGATGAAAACCACTGCCTTGAATCCGCATTACGATTGTTTGCCGGAATATATTTCGTTGGGCTGGGTTCCTTTTGACCGAGAGAAAGAATCGGTTTCCAAGACCCTAGAATATGCATACGATGATTATTGTATTGCTCAGGCCGCGAAAAAATTAGGGAAACAGAGGGATTACGAATATTTTCTGAATCGTTCTCTCGCCTATCAGAATCTGATCGATCCGGAGACAAAATATATGCGGGGAAGAGACAGCAAGGGAAATTGGCGTACTCCTTTTGCGCCTATTGCTTATCAGGGGCCCGGTTCGGTAAATGGTTGGGGAGATATTACAGAAGGATTTACCCTGCAATATACCTGGTATGTACCTCACGATGTACAGGGATATATCAACGAGGCCGGAGAAAAATTATTCCGGGAACGTTTGGACAGTATGTTTGTAATGGAGTTGCCGGATGATATTCCCGGGGCGCATGATATTCAGGGACGGGTGGGGGCGTATTGGCATGGAAACGAGCCTTGTCATCAAGTGATTTATTTATATAATTATTTGAGACAACCGTGGAAGTGCCAGGAAAAGATTCGTTATATTATGGATACTTTTTATGGAAACACTCCGGATGCTTTGAGTGGAAATGACGATTGCGGACAAATGTCTGCCTGGTATATTTTCAATGCCATGGGATTTTATCCCACAGCGCCTTCCAGTAATATTTATAATATTGGTTCTCCTGCTCTTGAAAGTGTCGATATGCGGATGAGTAACGGAAAACATGTGAAGGTTACGACGCAGAACTGGTCGCCTGAGAATGTCTATATCCGGGAAATGTATCTGAATGGGAAAAAGTATGATAAATCGTATCTTACCTATGACGATATCCGGGAAGGGGCTACCATTCATTTTGTGCTGAGCCGGAAACCGAACTACCGTCGGGCTATTTCGGATGCCGCAGTGCCTGCTTCCTTATCGGAAACCGGAAAGACGCTTTTGTATCGGCCCTCTTCCGGGCGGTAAAGAATTTTTGTCAGAAAGCATATCGTTTTGGGGGAAGTGCTCTGTCTAAATCGACGAATGACCGGTTAGCTGTTGAAAAAATTTGAAAAAGCTTTTACTTTTAAAAAATAATCCGTATACTCGAGTTCTAATTTAGAAAGAGAATATGCGGATTATTTTTTTTATTGCTATTATAGGGATATGCAGCTTATTCGGATGTCATGATCCTGCTTCGGAGGACCCTGTTTATACAGACAGGACGATTATTGTTTATTTAGGAGTTGACAACAATTTTACTGGAGAGGATAGAGAGAAAATTGAGAGTTTGACCCAAGGATGGGACAAAAATTTTCAAGGACGTTTACTTATATATGCTGATCCTCAGAAGCCGCTGACGGGATCCGGTGATGGTTTACCTTATCTGACGGAGGTCGTATGGGAAGAAGGGCGAGCGGTAGCCAAGCGGTTAAAACAATATCCGGAGCAGAATTCTGCCAGTCCGAAAGTATTCCGTCAGGTCCTGGAGGAAATTATCGGAAATTATCCTGCTGCTTCTTATGGGCTGATCGTATTATCTCACGCATCCGGTTGGTTGCCTTCCGGTACGTTGGCCAGTCCCCGGACAATCATCAACGATGGGGAGAAGGATATGGAATTATGGGATTTTGCAGAAGCGATTCCGGTAAAAATGGATTTTATTGTCTTGGATGCTTGCTTTATGGCGGGGGCAGAAGTCGTTTATGAACTGAAAGACAAAACGGATTATCTGATCAGTTCGCCTGCAGAGGTTTTAGTGCCGGGCTTTGTATATCGCAATATGATGGCTCATTTGATGTTAGAACAACCGGATGTAGTGGCTGTTGCCCGGGATTTTTATGATTATTTTAATCGGCAGAGCGGAAGCATGCGTTCGGCAACCGTGAGCGTATTTAAGATGTCTGCTTTGGAACCTTGGGTAGCTTTATCCCGGACTTTATTAGAGAATATAAATGGGGAGCAGCAGGTTGATTTAGAACAAATTCAACGTTTTGGGTACGGAAAGAACAAATTGTATTTTGATTTAGGAGATTATATCAAGGCTCTTCATCCGGAACGTTTTGACGAATTCACCAAAATGGTGAATGATTGTGTCATTTATAAAGCACATACCCCGGGTTATTATTCTGCAGGAACTTATTCCTACTCAGCTATCGAGGCTTATTCTGGGCTTACAATTTATATTCCTCAGACAGAATTTCCTTATATCAATTCAGTTTACCGACGGTTAAAATGGACGCAACGGGTAAATCCTTATATTCCCCAATAACTTTCGGGAATCTGAATTTTTATTAATTTTGTTCTGTTTATTCTTTTTAATCAATCGTCGGTATGGCATTTGGTATTGCAGATTTAAGTATAGTTCCGGTACGGAAAGAACAATCGGAGAGAAGTGAAATGATTTCACAAATCTTATTTGGGGAATTATTTGAAATACTGGAAATTACGGACAAATGGCTCTTGGTCAGGTTGCAGGTAGACGACACGGAAGGATGGATCAGTCGAAATATGTATTTGCCTGTGACTGACGAGTATGCCGCTCGGTATACCGAGGAACAGCCGATGCTGACAACGGAAGTTTTCAATATCGTGACGAAGGAGGGAGATTATGGAAATAAGTTGATTGTGGCGGGTAGTGTACTGCCTTTTTTTGAGGCGGAAAAACAGCATTTTTCAATAGGGGAAGACTCCTATACTTTGGTAACGAAACCCCGTAATGTCGGAATGGATAGTTTGCGGGAGTTGATTATAGAATATGCTTTAAAATATTATAATGCTCCTTATTTATGGGGAGGTCGTTCTCCTTATGGGATAGATTGCTCCGGACTGGTCCAGATGGCTTACCGGATGGCCGAGATGAAATTGCCCCGTACGGTTACGGAACAAGTCAATTGCGGGCAGAATTTTTCTTTTATAGAAGAAGCCTTACCCGGAGATCTGGCTTTTTTTGGAGACGAGACGGATGTCACCCATGTCGGTATTTTATGGGAGCAAAACCGGATTATACATGCTTCCGGACGGGTAAGAGTAGACCGGGTGGATCACCAGGGAATTTTCAATGAAGAATTGAAACGCTACACCCACAATCTGAAAGTGATCAAAAGGATGATTGTGGAGTGAATGTTTAATGGTTTCAAGGTGTATGGGGAGAGGAGATACTTTTGGGGAAAACAAGTTGATATACCGGAAACGATAGTGCCGTTCATCAGCGAATTGCAGACGAGCCTTAATCGGGCAGAAGGGGTGTAATTCTTTTTTCTTGTAAACTTTTTAAATGAATCTGATTTTTCGTTTTTAAGCCGGAAAATTAGCCGTCATTATTTCTCGACATTACCGCTTATCGTAAGGGTGATTTCGGGATTTTTCGGGTCGTTGGTAAGGACTGTGATCGTCTTGTATTGGTGGCCTCTTTTTCCGGTAGGGTCAAAAATAGCCCGGATCGACATGGATTTTCCGGGAGCAATTGTATTTTTTCCGGGAATAACGGCTGTACAACCGCAACTGGATTTGGTTTTCCGAATGATCAATTCCGATTTCCCCCGATTTTCCAAAATAAAATCGCATTTCCCTTTTTCTTTGGGTTTGATCTTCCCAAAAGAGAGTGTTGTTTCTCGGAAATGGGCTACAGGGGCATTTGCTAATTCTTCCGGACTGAGTTTTGAAAAATCTTCAGCGATATTGGCGCTTACGGAGAGGCGGTTTCTGTAGGAATTTTCATCGTTGATCAGGAAAATGACGTTGTCATATACATAACCGTATTCTTTATTGGCAATAGCGTCGAAAGTCAGGATTAATCTGCCTTTTTCCTTGGGTCCGATCTGTTCCGGGATTTGGATATCTAGATAAGAAGGGGCGTAAAGGACAGATAATTTGGCTTCACTATCCAGTGCATTATAAAAATAGACGGTATCCTGCCTGAGGGTTCCGCTGTATACTTTTTGAAAATCGATATGGGAAGAGCGAAAGTGTAATCCATTCATACTATATCGGTATAGCAGAAACGGTTTGTCGGGATTATCTACGATATTACCTTTTATGGAGAGCTTTTCCAAAGGGTTTGTGGTATTGGAAAACACCTGGATCGGATAGGAAAACTGGAGGGGAAAAGAGGTGGAAGGAAAAGAAATTTTCAGGATGGAAGACTGGCCGGGTGCAATCGGACTCTTTTCCCATTCCGCCTTGATCTGAGAAGTAACGGACGTTACCCGTGAAATAATGGCAGGCTCTTTTCCCGTATTTGTAAAACGATAGCTGACAGTCGTAGGCGTATCGTCAGCTTTTAAATCATTCAGGAGTATATCTTTATTTTCAAAACTGAGCGTTCCTTTCTGGGCAAAACCCAGATGTCCAAGTAAAAGGCTGGACAGAAGAATGACAATTTTTATATTACTGCACATTTCCGGTTAATTTACAGGTGACAATTGTATTTTTCGGATCATTTAAGGTGAAAGATACGATTTTTACTTTTCTTCCTGCTATATCGTCTGTATTCAGCGTTAGGGTTACTTTGATTTTCTTTCCCGGTTTAATAATCGTTTTTGCGGGGACCACCGTGAGCATTTGATCGTCGGAAGTTTTTATTTTCCGGATAATCAGTTCGGATTTTCCTGTATTTTGAATATAGATTTCCTGTTTTTTGGTTGTGTTTTTTTTCAGTATGCCCAGATTTATATCTGTTTCTGAAAATACAGCTTGAGGAGCATTTTGGTAATGATTATTTTTATATTCAGAAAAATCTTCACAAATATTGGCCACCACACCGAGGGAACCTTTGTCTCCGGTATCGGTTTGTAATTCCATTTGATCGTTTACAAATCCCCAGTCCTTTCTTTGAGCTGCATAATAAGTAATATGGATTTCTCCTTTTTCACCGCTTTTCAGGGTTTCTGGAGTTACGGAAGCTAGGATATAATTTCCGGCCGGCTGGATACTGACTTTGACAGGACGGGTTCCTGTATTCACAATATCCATGGTTTTTTCGACAGTTGCCGTATTGTAAATACTGCCTAAATTTAGGTAATGGGAACGGGTTTTAAGGGAGCCTATGGAATGAGTATAGTCTGCATAGGGATCTGCGGCGCCGCTGAACACTTTTCCTTTGATTGTTAAAGATACAATCGCATTTTCCGCATTCGATTTTACCGTAATGGATTTCAGGAAAGAATTAGGACGGTTTTTAGGATTGAAGCTCACCTTGATACTACCTGTTTCGTTGGGGAGAATCGGTTTCCGGCTCCACTGGGGAGTGGCGCAACCGCAACTGGGCCTTACTTCTGTCAGAATCAGCGGACTATTTCCTGTATTTTTAAAAACAAAATCATAGGAGACCATTCCGCCGCTTTCACTGATATTTCCGAAATTGTGTATTGTCGTCTCGAATTCTATTTTTGCCCTTTGTCCGAATAAAAACAGGGGTAAAAGAAAAAATAACATTAAAATAACCCTTTTCATTTGTTTTCCTTTATTATTGTTGTTGTTTTCTGCGAGAGTGGTGAAAGATGTCACAAAAATAGAAATAGAAAAGAAAAAAGAAAAACAGAAAGAGATGAAAAACGATAAATTAGGAATTTTTTAAGGGTAAAAACAAGAAAATCAGAAAATATCCATCGGATAAAAGAAGGGAATGAACACAGGATACAAGAGAAATTATACAAAATAATCCTTTGTTTTCCGGAAGAAAAATTGTGCCAGATAAAAATAAAGTGTATCTTTGCGCCGTTTAACGATATTAATTATTTAAAGGTTTAGAAATTATGTATTTAACAGCGGAAAAGAAAGAAGAGCTTTTTTCTTCATACGGGAAGTCTAATAAAGATACTGGTTCTGCCGAATCTCAGATAGCTTTATTTTCCTACCGTATCAGTCATTTAACTGAACATCTGAAGAGTAATCACAAGGATTTTGGGACACAGCGTGCCTTGATCAAGTTAGTAGGAAAACGTAGAGCATTGTTGGATTATCTGAAAAGAAAAGATATTGAAAGATATCGTTCTATCGTTAAAGCGTTGAATTTGCGTAAATAAGCATACGTTTCGGACAAACCCGGGTTCTTCCCCGGGCTTGTTTTTATTTATACCTCCCTCCAAGCCTCCCTTGCAATTTTAATTCACTTGAACAGTTTTATTTGGGTGAGATTGCATATCTAATAAAAGAGTTCCGTTAAAATGAATTATTTTAACTGTTAAATTATGAATGTTATTGAAAAAAGTATTACGCTTCAGGACGGAAGAGTAATTACCTTGGAAACAGGAAAGTTGGCTAAGCAAGCCGACGGTGCTGTGATGTTGAAGATGGGCAATACCATGATATTAGCGACTGTGGTATCTGCTCAGGAAGCGGGTCCGGATGTGGATTTTATGCCGTTATCGGTGGATTATAAAGAGAAGTTTTCTGCTATAGGACGTTTCCCCGGAGGATTTACCCGTAGGGAAGGAAAAGCTTCGGATTACGAAATATTGGTATCCCGTTTAATTGACCGGGCGTTGAGACCTTTATTCCCGGACGATTATCATGCAGAGACTTTTGTACAAGTGACTTTGTATTCGGCGGATGAAGAATCAATGCCGGATTCACTGGCGGGATTGGCTGCTTCTGCTGCTATTGCCGTGAGTGATATCCCTTTTCATGGACCGATTTCAGAAGTAAGGGTGGCCCGTATTCAGGGGGAATATGTGATCAATCCGACTTGTTCTCAGTTGAAAGAGGCGGATTTGGATATTATGGTAGGGGCTACCTACGAAAATATTATGATGGTAGAAGGAGAAATGAGTGAGGTGTCTGAAAAAGAGATGTTGGATGCCATCAAGTTTGCTCATGTAGCCATTAAAGAGCAATGTCTGGTGCAAAAGGAATTGGCAGAAGCTGTTGGGAAAACGAAACGTACCTATTGTCATGAAGTGAATGACGAGGAATTGCGGAAAGATGTATGGGATAAATGTTATCAGAAGGCTTACGATGTGGCCCGTCAATGCAATGCCAATAAACACCTGAGGGGAGAATTGCTGAAACAGGTATGTGAGGAATATATGGAAACCTTACCTGAAGAAGAGAGAGAAGCTAAAAAGATGATGGTGGCCCGTTATTATCACGATGTGGAAAAAGAAGCCATGCGCCGGATGATATTGGATGAAGGTGTTCGCCTGGACGGAAGGACGACTGAGCAGATCCGGCCGATTTGGTGTGAAGTGGGCTATCTGCCTGGACCTCACGGTTCTGCTGTTTTCACCCGTGGTGAGACGCAGTCTTTGTCGACGGTTACCTTGGGAACTAAATTGGACGAGAAGATTATTGACGAAGCCACAGAAAAAGGAAAAGAACGGTTTTTGTTACATTATAACTTCCCTCCTTTTTCTACAGGTGAAGCAAAAGCCAGCCGCGGAGTAGGACGGCGGGAAATCGGACACGGAAATTTGGCTCACCGGGCTTTGAAACGCATGATACCGGAAGATTTTCCGTATACAGTGCGGGTGGTATCCGATATATTGGAATCCAACGGTTCTTCCTCTATGGCGACTGTATGTGCAGGAACGCTAGCTTTGATGGATGCCGGTGTACCGATGAAAAAGCCGGTTACGGGGATTGCTATGGGATTGATTACAGATAAGGGATGTGAGAAATATGCGGTGCTGTCAGATATTCTGGGAGATGAAGATCACCTGGGAGATATGGACTTTAAAGTAACCGGAACGGTGGATGGAATTACGGCTACTCAGATGGATATAAAAGTGGACGGACTGCCTTATGAGATTTTGGAAAAAGCTTTGGAACAAGCGAAACGGGGACGTCTACACATTATGAATATTGTCCGGGAAACCTTGCCGGAACCTCGTCCGGAATTGAAGCCGCATGCTCCCCGTATTCAGACTATTATTATCGATAAAGATCAGATTGGAGCTGTTATTGGACCTGGTGGAAAAATTATTCAGGATATTCAGGAGAAATCAGGGGCTACTGTCAATATCGAAGAGGTGGATAATAAAGGGATTATCGATATATCCGCTTCTAATGCCGAATCCATTCAGATCGCTTTGAACCGGATCAGGGCTATTGTTGCCAGACCAGAGGAAGGCGAGGTATATGAAGGGACTGTGAAATCGATTATGCCTTTTGGCGCTTTTGTGGAGATATTGCCGGGAAAAGATGGTTTACTCCATGTTTCGGAAATTGATTATAAACGTATTGAGAAGGTAGAAGATGTTTTGAAAGAAGGGGATAAAATTCAGGTGAAATTGCTGGAAATAGACAAGAAAACCGGAAAATTGCGTTTATCCCGTAAAGCGTTACTGCCGAAACCAGAGCGGAAAGAAAGCAATAAAAATAATTGATTTCTTTTGCGATAAAGAAAATAACAGAAGTAAAAAAGAGGCGGGAGCCTCTTTTTTGCGTTATAAGAAATAGAATTCAACGCTATTTTAAAAGAAATCGTGTGGAATGCTAAAAGAGAAATTAAAATTAGTTTATCTTTGTAAGCTTTAAAAAGTATTGGGAACATGGAAAACAGATTAAAAATAGGAATCTCTCACGGCGATGTGAACGGTATTAGTTATGAGTTGATTATAAAGATGACGGCAGAAAACCGGATTTGTGAAATTTGTACACCTATACTGTATGGATCTTCTAAAGTAGCTGCTTATCACCGAAAGACACTGAATATTGAAAATTTTAATCTGAATAGTATACAAACCCCCCAGGAGGCCAATGCGAAGCGTTGTAATGTGATCAATTGTGTAGACGATGCTGTAAAAGTAGAGTTGGGCAAGGAAACTCAGGAAGGGGACGAAGTGGCTATGATTGCTCTGAAAGAGGCTTTGGATGCGCTGGACCAGCATGCAATAGATGCAGTGGTGGCAGCTCCTCAAAGCGTGAAGTCGTTTGGATTGGAAAATGCGTCGGGCTGTCCGGCTTTTTTGGCTGCCCGCTATGGGGTAAAAGATACTATGCCTTTGCTGGTGGGGGCAAAAATGAAAATCGGTTTTGTGACCACCCATATCCCTTTTAAAGAGATAACTCCTCATATCACTGCTGAACATATCGGAAAGAAGCTGAAAATGCTGGACAATTGCCTGAAAAAAGATTTTACCATCCGCAAACCCAGAATTGCAGTATTAGGCCTGAATCCGCATACCGGGGAAAATTGTACTTTTGGAGAAGAAGAACAAAATATAATTCTTCCGGCTTTGGAAAGAGCCCGGGAAAACGGAATTATGGCTTTAGGCCCCTATGCTGCTGATAATTTGTTCAGTGGTATGGAATTTGAAAAATTTGATGCGATACTGGCTTTATACCATGACCAGGGAATGATTCCTTTTAAAGCCATAGAGGGATACGAAGGTGCCGTATTAATGACGGGCTTGCCTGTGGTTTATACCTCTACCGTTACCGGTACGGCCTACGATATTGTAGGGAAGGGAGAAGCGGATGAATCTGCTTTGCGGAATGCCCTTTATCTGGCGATAGATGTATACAACAACCGCTTGCAAAATGAAGAATTGGCGACGAATCCTCTTCAGCATTATGATGTAGCCGGAAATGCGAATGAAAGCGATATGAATGTAGAGCAGATCGCGGGTGTAAAGGAAGAGATTGAAGATTGATTTTTCTTTCCGGACGGTTTATTCGTTTATTTGTCCGGCAGTGACCGGCAGTTCGTAAGGGGCTTCGATAATTTCTTTTTCAATACGGCAGCGATGATAAGTCCGGGAGTTATAAAAAGGCATAGATTGCGGAAAAAGGGGCGTTTTTATGTGTATGGTAAAACTTTTTCGCATCCGAACAGCTAAGCTATACCATTTCCGGGCAAGGGAGTTTCGGAGGAGGTATTGTTATTGTCAAAGAATTTTTATCAGAAATCACTCAGATTTTCAAACATAACCGTGCTCAGGTATTTCTCGGCCCGGTCAGGAAAGATCACAATGATATTCCCTTTTTCAATGCGTTCGGCAGTTTTCAGGGCTGCTACCATGGCTGCTCCGCTGCTCATCCCTGCGAAAATTCCTTCTTCGGCGATGATCCGCCGGGCCATGGCGATAGCTTCTTCACTTTCGACCATAATTTGGATGTCTATACGGGAAGGATCGTAAATGGCTGGTACGATAGCTTCTTCCATGTTTTTTAATCCTTGTATATAATGTCCTTTGATCGGGTGGGCACATACAATTTTGATGTCCGGTTTACACTGTTTTAAGAATTTGGATATGCCCATGATCGTGCCGGAAGTTCCCAGGGCGCTGACGAAATAATCGATACAGCCTTTGGTTTGTTGCCAGATTTCAAGAGCTGTATTTTCATAGTGAGCCTGATAATTTCCGGCATTTGAAAATTGATCCGGCATAAAATATTTACCGGGATTTGCTTTCACCAGCTGGCGTGCTTTTCGAATGGCTCCGTCTGTACCTTCCGAAGCGGGGGTGAGGATGACTCTACCTCCGTAAGAACGGATAATCTTGCGGCGTTCCACGGAAACAGCTTCACTCATTACAATCTCTACCTCGTATCCCTTTACGATACCGATAATGGCCAGACCGATTCCGGTGTTTCCGGAAGTCGGTTCGATAATGGTTTTGCCCGGACTCAGCTTCCCTTCCTGTTCCGCCTGTTCAATCATCTGGACGGCAATCCGGTCTTTGATGCTTCCGGTAGGGTTAAAACCTTCCAGCTTTGCATAGATGTTGACGTCTTTTTTAGTACATAATCTGTTTATTCGAACCATGGGGGTATTCCCTATGGTCTCCAGGATGTTTTGCTTTATCATAAGTGTGTTTATTTAGCAGGTTTCAGCCACAATTTCGGCAATATCTTTAACCGGTATTGCATCGGGTTTTTTAGCGAACGTCTTTTTACAAAGCGGACAAGCCGTCACGAGTACGTCGGGTTGATAGGACGTATAGATCCGGAGAGCATCCGTACTGATGCGGTGACGTTGTGCTCCGGAAATATAAGTATTGGCCAGAGATCCTCCACAACAAAGAGAATTTTCATCATCATAGGGCGTATTTATTTTTTGACTTACCGCTTGTAGGATACGGTTGGGAGCTGCGTATACTTTACTTCCGCGACCTAATTCGCAGGGATTGTGAAAAACCGTACGCCATTCGGAAGGGCGGGGGATTAGGTAGTGCTGTTGTATCAGATAGTCGATATATTCCGTATGATGCATGACCTGCATTTGTAATCCGTATTCTTCTTTAAATGTTTTGTAGCATATCGGACAGGAGGTGACCAGAATTTCTGCTTTTGAGGCTTCCAGGATAGCTTTGTTCTTTTCTACGATAACAGAGGCTGCATTTTGATTTCCGGAGAGAAGCATGGGACGTCCGCAACACACTCCGCCATTTTCGTCTATAAAGGTATAAGAGACACCTGCTTTTTGAAAAAGAAGGCGCATGGCCCGGATAACGCCGGGAGTAAGATGTCCCATACAACCGGCAAAATAAGCTACTTTAGCCGGGGTGAAAGAGAGTGGTTTGACGTAATTATAAGTGTCTTTGGTGATTCGGATCAGATCCGGACGTTTACTTAAACGCAAAGCGTTGTGACGGAGGTCTACCGGACAACTGGCTTCACAGCGTCCGCACATCAGACAATTTTCCTGTTGTACAGAATAATCTCTTCCGTGACGTATTTTTTTCAGAAAGTATACGGCTTGTGTGTCGTTCAATCCGAGGGAGGTATTCAATTGGCAACGGTCGATGCAGATTCCGCAGCGGGAGCAGGAATAAACCTGGATTTCGCTAAAGGCGTTAAATGTTTTTCCTTGGCGGATCCCCCAATTTTTGAGGAAAATATAGACTATTTCTGTGGGTATATGCATATACCGGGAGAAAGGTAATAATAGAAAAAACAAACCCAAGGCAGAGGAATAAGCCCACCAAGCGGGATAACTTAAGGCGTCCAGCGGTAAAAGTGTAGAGAAGGCATCGCCGGCCGTATGTGTGAGAAAGCTTCCTCCTCCCCGGAGTCCGCTCGTAAAACTTTCGGCTAAAAACCGTAAGGGGAAAATAAGCCATAGTACAGTCAGAATCAGTAAATCCAAAGGTCTATGGCGGGTCGCTTTTTTCAAACCTACAATACGGGAAGAAATTCGTTTGGCTAGCGCCAGAAAAAGTCCGGACAAGATAAATAACAAAATCAGGTCCATGATAAAAGCAAAGACATTGCTGTAAGGAAAAGTTTCATTTGCCGGATGAAAATAGCGGAAAAAAATAGCGAAATAAGGAGGATTCAGAGCACTTGTATGATAGACCATGGATTCTGTTTTCCCCATTACGATCAGCAGAAACCAACCTAAAGCAAAACACATATGCATATAGCCCAGAAAAGGATTTGTCCGGAATATTTTATGATGTACCAGGCTTTCCAGAAAAGTTTCTTTTATCGCTTTCAGGGTTTTGACAGTGAACATGCCTTTTAAAATCAGCTTCTTTTCCTGACGGGAAAAGGTTCTGATCCATCTGATGTATTTGACAATCAAAAAGATAATCAATACATTCAGGCCGATAGTAAAAGGTAGTACAAAATGATCGTAGTACATAAAATGTTTTCTATTGATATAAATTCTCCATTTATTTTCTCAGGTATTGTATCAGCGTCAGTATCATTTTCCGGGTATCTACTCCGCGGGGACATACCAGCAGACATTTGCCGCAAAGCATACATTTCGATAAATTGTTCAAGGCTTCCTGATTTTCTCCTCTTTTTACCAGCATCTGGAGCTTACGGATATTAAATTCCGTAAGATTCCCGGCTGTACAAGTGGCGGTACAGCTTCCGCAGCCGATGCAGAGCTTGCTGCTGGGTACTTTTTCTGCCAGGTAAAGGGCAAAAGTTTTATCATTTTTATCGTAATCGATACTTCTGGTTTCCGATATTGAGTAACCCCAAAGTGTTGTCATTCGATTTGATTATTTAGAAGAGGAAATTTGTTTTAAATAAGCAGCTATTTCACAAGCGGCAGAGCGGGCATCTGTAAGGGTATCGGTCAGGTTCATCGGAGCCGTACTGCATCCGGCCAGAAAGATTCCTTTTTGATTACTTCGGTTTGTGCCGTAGTGAGGATCTGCCGATTGAATAAATCCGTTGGGGGATTGGTTCAGCGATAATTGGCGGACCGCTTCACGGCTTCCTTCAGAGGCTTCCATGCCTATCATCAATACCATCAGATCGAGAGTCATTTTAAGCGGCTTTCCGATCAGCGTATCTTCTACCTTTATGACAAGTTGCTTGTCTAGGGTTTCGGAGGCTTCTGAAAGCCTTCCCCTGACAAATTTGATATTGTATTTTTCCTGAGCTTCGCGGTACATTTCTTCATAACCGGGCCCGAACATACGCATGTCCATATAAAAACAGAAAATTTCAGCTTCGGGAAGCATTTCCCGGACTTCTATCGCTTGTTTTACAGCTGTAATACAACACAATTTGGAACAATGACAGTTGCCTATTTTTTCATCTCTGGATCCTACGCAATGAATAAATCCGATGCGTTTCGGATTTTTTCCCTCCGGTAGTTGAAGCAAATGATTTGAAAATAAATTTTCAAGTTCTACCGAAGTGATGACGTGATTGTATATCCCATAGCCGTACTCTTCTTTCCGCTGGGCTTCAAAGAGCTTAAAACCTGTTGTCAGCAAAAGGGCATCTCCTTCTAGCAGTCCTTGATCGCTCAGGAGGACAGAAAAGCGTCCTGCTGCTGTTTTTTGCAAATTCCGGGCTTCTGTATTCAAATGAAGGCGGATATTCGGATGTTTCAGGTTAGCCCGTAATAACTGACCTATTTCCTGTGCGCTTTTCCTGTCGGGAAAAAGCTGGTACCAATTGTTTAAATGACCGCCTGTAGTACTTTCCTTTTCGATCAGATCTACCTGAATGCCTTCGTTTGCAAGCCTGTAAGCTGCTTCGCAGCCTGCCGGGCCTCCGCCGATAATAATTACCTTCATGTGTATATTACAGGTTTATAGTTTCTTGATTTTCGATTTATATCGTTCTTTTGCTCGACCTCCTGACGGGGAGAGGATTGAATGTAGCGGCTTTGCCGTTTTCCGATCCGCTTGCTTTGTCTGCCTTCTCCGATATTTTTCTATTTTACTTTTAAATAAGTGGGACAGGCCGGTTCTCCCAACGATTCACCCCGTATATTTCGGTATTTTGCATCGGGATCGTACCGGATTCCCATTTTATCGAGTAGAGGTTCCACGGCGACCTGATGCATTTGTAACCCGATCTCCCAAGGGTCATATCCCAATAGGAGGGCTGTCAGTTCTTCGTAAGTGAGTACCGGTATTCCATAACCATCGGGGCCATAAGTGATCCCCTCCATTTCACTGATGGTATATTGCCATTTGTCCAGAAACATTCCACATCCCGGGCAATTGGTTAAGATAAAATCCGGAGCATAGGCTTGCATGGATTCGAATTTTTTCTTCGAGTTGGCAACAGAAAAGCCCCGGTTTGCCATTACCAGATAATTCCGGAAGCCAAATCCGCAGCAATGCCGTCGCTCCGGGTAGTCCACCGGTTCTCCTCCCCAGGCTTCAATCAGACCGGAGAGAACGGCCGGAAATTCAGCTCCTCCGATTCCTTTGGACGGAAACATTTTTGCGTAATGACATCCGATATGATCTACTCCCCTTAGGGATCTGCCGCTATGAACATCTTTCAGAGAATAGACCGCTAAATCTGCTATATTCTGCCGGAATTTATAGATAATATCCGAAGTGTGGGCTAAGTTTTTGGGTTTTTTAAATTCTCTTTTCGTAGCTTTCCACAGAAAATCCCTGATTTTTTCCTCTATTTCGGGATAGTGTTCCCAAGTATCCAGAATTTCTGTATAGATACCGAAGGAAGTAATACAGGAGGGTGTCATATTTTCATAGCCGGCTTCCGTCATCAAGGCAAAATGCCGGGCTACTACTGTCATAATGGTCTCTATGGGAACGACATCCGAATGATATCCGATGCCCGTACAAGTGGTATGGCGCGGGTCATCTACTACCTCTTTCTGTAATTTATTCCGGAGAATATCCAGATAAGCCCATTCCGACCCGGGAAAGAAAGTCTGACGAATACAACTGCGTGCATAAAAATACTTGTCGTCAGCAATTTCTTTCTGATAGTCTTTCCATATTTGTTGTTTTCCTAGTAAATTCATACGTTTTCTTACCTTACCCGTTTGAGTTTATTCGCTGTGAGAACCATTGTTTTCTGTGTAAACAGACATAAAATACTGTTCGATATCCTTCCCTGATTCTTTTGCTTTTTCTTCCGAACATTTTTGGATTTGTTTGAGGAAGTCTGTTCCTCCGGTAATGTCGAAAATTTTATGGAGCTCTTCCATACTTTGTTCGTCCACTTGCCGTAAAGCCCCTGGACCCGGTTTCCGGTAGTTGGCATGTACCCGCTCGTAAACATCGTCCAGGTGGGCGTAAACCCATTCCCATACCGGGCCTTGTTCGGGGTGCATTTCCGGTTTTACGATGTCCGGAGTTACGCAATATCCTCTTTCCAATATATGGGTATCTATCACTTTTTTTAAAGCATATTGTTGTCTGCCTTTTTCGGAACAGGTAAATGTACCTTCGTCTTGGGCCAGTTTGCGCAAGGCCATGATGATTAATCCGGGGGTGTTTCCCCGGGGGCAGCGTGTTCTGCAGGACATACATTCCCCGCAATACCAGATAACGTCCGATTTTATATAATTACTAATGACTTCTTCGTCGTTCCTTTGTACGGAATCCACGATCATTCGGGGGTCGTAATTATAAAATTCGGCGGCAGGACAGATGGCGGTACATACACCGCAATTCATGCAACTGTTCATCCCTTCTATGTAATGGATATCCTTTTTTAGTTTTTCAATCAATGCAGCCATGCCTGTTGTTTTTACTGTTCCCGATTTCAGAACACAATATTACGTATGCAAAATTATATTTAAAAAAGCTGGTGTTAAAGTGAATAAATGCTTATTGTGAATGTGTATTTATACTTAGGCCGCTCTGGTCAAGGAGAAAAGCATTGCTTTTTTAGAGAGAAAGAAAAAATCAGGTATTTAAATGTTTTGTAACTCTTCTGTGTTTCAGACGTAATAAAGAATGTATTAATTATTAAAATTTAAGAGAATGAATAAGTCAGTAAAAGGAACCTTGACCGAGCAGAATTTATTAAAAGCTTTTGCCGGGGAGTCTCAGGCTAAAAACCGGTATACTTTTTTTGCAGAAGTAGCTAGAAAGGAAGGCTATGAACAAATTGCCGGAATTTTTTATGAGACGGCTTTGCAGGAAGAAACCCATGCCAAACGTTTTTTCAGTTATCTGGAAGGAGGTATGGTGGAAATTACGGCTGCCTATCCGGCCGGAGCAATATTAGATACGGGAGCTAATTTGCAGGAAGCTGCAGAAGGGGAGTTTGACGAATGGCATAATCTTTATCCTGTGTTCGGACAAATTGCTGCGGATGAAGGATTTAGTGCCGTGGCTGCTCTTTTTAAACACGTTACCGAAGTCGAGAAAATGCATGAAAATCGGTATCTTAAATTATTGGATAACTTACGTTCTGACATCGTCTTTGCCCGTCCGGAAGAAGTCAGATGGTATTGCCGGAAATGCGGTTATGTCCATGTCGGTAAGACAGCACCCAAAGTTTGTCCTTCCTGTTTACATCCTCAGGCTTATTTCGAACTATTCCCGGATAACTATTGATTCCTGATTCTATAGAAGTGTTTTTCTCTGAAAATGCATCTGAACGGTTAAACAGACTGTTGGATGCATTTTTTATATTCAGATCTTTAAAAATTTAAAATATAATTGCTAAATGAAAATTTAGTTTTTAGATTCGCGTGGTGAAGTATGTAAAGGTAAAAGGTAAAGAAGGCAATAAAGTAAAAGACATGAAAAAATACGATCTGTCTGGTTTTCAGATCTTGGAATTTGAGGAATTGGATTCGACGAATACGAAGGCTGCCGAGTTGTTGAAAGGGGGACTGGAAGACCGGTCGGTTGTTCTTACTTTCCGGCAGACAAAAGGCAAAGGACAAGTAGGAAACAGCTGGGAAAGTGAAGCTGGGAAGAATATCTCGATTACCGTCGTATTCCGTCCTGAAAGATTGCAGGCTGTGCAGCAGTTTGCCGTATCTATGGTGATTGCTTTAGGATGTCGGGATTTTATTCGTAAATATGTGCAGGGATGTTGTGTAAAATGGCCAAATGATGTGTATGTGGGAGAACAAAAAATGGTGGGAATATTGATTGAACATACAATAGCTGGTGCTTTTATCCGTACTTCCCTCTGCGGGATTGGTATCAATATCAATCAGCGGCAGTTTTATTCGGATGCTCCCAATCCGGTCTCTCTCTTTCAGTTATTGGGTAAAGAATTGGATATCCGGGAGGCCTTGAAAGAGCTATTGGAGTGTATAGGAAAACGTTATGAAAGGATTCGGGAGGATACAGAGTTGAGAAGAGATTATCTGGAGGCTTTATACCGTAAATGCGGTGACTATGTCTGGGAGGATGCTAGCGGAAAATTTGTGGCCTCTTTCAAGGGGATAGATGAATATGGCAGATTAGTGTTGAAAGATAGTGAAGGAAAAGAACGGGTTTACGGTTTTAAAGAAGTAAAATTTTGTTGAAAATGAATTTCTCATTCGTTAATTAGAATCATATGTTACGCATTATCAGTTTTCTAGTGGTGTTTTTATGTTTGGCGGCTTGCCGGGAGGAAAGGCATTTTATTACGGATACGGCTTACCGGAGGACGGTAGAAGAGGATTTTGAACACAAAAAGCAATTATTGTCCGGTTCGCAGGAAGATCTGTTTCTGATTTTTAATCAGCCTTTGACTTTAGAAGAACGGGAGGCTTTGGAATTTATATACGCTTATGCTCCCTTGACGGATTTAGCGACCTATGGAGGAGATTTTTTATTGAAAAATGTCCGGCAGTCGTTAAAAGTAAGGGCGGAAATGCCTTGGGGAAAGGAGATTCCGGAAGCTATTTTCCGGCATTTCGTACTTCCGGTGAGGGGACATAATGAGGGATTGGATTCTTCCCGTTTTGTTTTTTACCGGGAATTAAGAGAGCGGGTGTTAAGTTGTAAGACGATGGAAGAAGCTGCTCTGGAAGTGAATCATTGGTGTCATGAGAAAGCGATCTATCAGCCGACAAACGGACGGACTTGTGCTCCTTTGACGATGACTACGACGGCTTACGGTCGTTGCGGAGAAGAATCCGTATTTGCATTGGCTGCCATGCGTTCTGTGGGTATTCCGGCCCGTCAGGTGTATACTCCCCGTTGGGCTCATTGTGACGATAATCATGCCTGGATAGAGGTTTGGACCGACGGGCAATGGAAATATTTGGGAGCTTGTGAGCCGGAGCCCCGTTTGGATATTGCTTGGTTTACTGCTCCGGTACGCCGGGGATTGTACATAGAAGCCCGGGTTTTCGGAAAATATAAGTCGGACGAGGAGATTACTGCGATGAACGCAAATCTGACGGCAGTGAATGTGACAAGCCATTATACTGATGTAAAAAAAGCTGTGATTCGGGTAGTCGATTCGGCGGGCCGACCGGTAGAGGGCGCTAGCGTGGAGTATAAAATATACAATTATGGGGAATATTATCCGGCTGTCACATTGACTACCGATAAGCAAGGGATTTCCTCCTTGACGGTGGGACAGGGAGATTGGATAATCTGGGCTTCCAAAGACGGAAAATTCGGTTTCGGAGAATTGGAAGCTGCTCATCGGGATACGTTGAAAATTGTAATGGATAAAGGGGGAAACGAAAAAGAACAGTATGCTTATCATATAATTCCTCCGGTTGAAAAAGAATATCAGGCTTTGGTCAAGGATGAAGAGCGGGCAGAAAATGACCGGCGTTTTATGCGGGAAGATTCTATCCGGAATGCTTATATTGCTACTTTTATGACTGAAGATGCGGCTCAGGAAAAGGCAAAAGCCTGGGGATACCCTTTTAAATCCTTTTTCCGTTATATACAGGCTGCCAGGGGGAACTATGCGGTCGTTCTTCGTTTTCTGGAGGGGGAAAGCGGAAAGGGAGAAGAGAGAAAAGCTGTGGCGATGGAGCTGTTGGATGTTTTACCGGAAAAAGATTTGCAGGATATCACGGTCGATATTCTCGAAGATCAGTTGGAAGGGGCTTTTGTATATGCTTCCCATCCCCGTTGCCCCGAATATAAGACCCGGGAGTATAGGAACCTGTACCGGGAGTATATTTTAAATCCCCGGATAAAAAACGAATTTATCTCGGCTTACCGAAAGGTGTTATCGGCTTATTTAAATCGGGAAAGTATTCGTACGCCCGAAGAATTGCTCCGGAAAATGGAGGAAATAAAAGTGTTGGATAGTATAAATACGATCAATATCTTAACACCTCCTGCCGGTGTATTGAAGACGATGATAACTGATACACGCTCCAAGGAGCAATTCTTCGTAGCTGCTTGTCGTACCATGGGAATAGCTGCCCGTTTAAATCCGGTGGATGGGAAACCGGAATACAGGGTAGACGATCATTGGAAACCGGTCAGTTTTGTTGCTCAGCAAACAGCAGGGCCAAAGGGAGAACTGATGGTTGTTTATAAAGGAAAAGCCGTAAAAGATCCGGCTTATTATACGCATTTTACTCTTTCCAGAATCAAAGATGGTAAGGCCCGTTTATTGGATCTGGGCAGTAATGCGCAGGTCGATATGGGCGGTGGTGCTACTTACAGTACAATCTTCCGTTCTCCGGTGGCCTTGGAAGAAGGATCCTACATTTTAGTGAGCGGTAACCGTAAAAGTGATGGTTCTGTTTTGTCCAATATGTTGACCTTCCAGATAAAAGCCGGTAAATGTACTCGGGTGAATCTGGTTTTACAGGAAGTACAAGAGACTTTAACCGTGTTGGGGGATATTGATACGAGAATGAAATATATACCGGAGAGCAAAGAAAAACCGGTAAGAATAGAATTGCCTCGCAAAGGCTATACAGCTCTTGCTTTGATCGGAGTAAATCAGGAACCGACGAATCATTTGATAAGGGATATGAGCGGAATGAAGGCGGATTTCGAAGCGAAAGGGATCCCGATGGTATTTCTTTTCCCCGATTTACCTCAACTGGAAAAGTTTTCCCGTTCTGATTTCCGGCCCTTACCCGTAAACATGCATATTGGATACGATTATCAGGGAAAAGTGGCCGGGATGTTAAAAGAAAGATTGGGTATAAAGAACGGGGATAACTTACCGATTATTGTAATGGTGAATAAAAAAGGAGAAGTTGTTTTCCTTTCCCAGGGATACCGGGTTGGTTTAGGAAATCAGATTTTGAGGTTTATGAATTTATAAATCTAACATATTCCGGAAGTCTGGGGAAAGGAGCGGGATACGGATTTATAAATGATATTTTAATTCGAATGCCCGGAAAGTATGGAGGTAAGAGAGAACTTTCCGGGCATTTTTATTTCATCGTTTTTCGGAAAAAATGCTGTACCTTTGTTGTATGACAATAGGTGCGGGTTTATTATGGAAACGAATGTGCAATTGGAATTAGCGTATAATTTTCTGCAATATACGGGAGTAAATGTCTTTTTGACGGGAAAAGCCGGTACGGGGAAAACGACTTTTTTACATCGATTGAAAAGATTGTCTCCTAAGCGGATGATTGTGCTCGCTCCTACCGGAGTTGCTGCTATTAATGCCGGGGGGGTAACAATTCATTCTTTTTTTCAACTTCCTTTCGGTCCTTATAGAGCACCCCTTACGAATAAATTGCCGGAGACGAAAGAGCGTTTTACCAACAAATTCAGTAAAGAGAAAATCGATATTATTCGTAGTCTGGATTTATTGGTGATTGACGAGATTAGTATGGTCAGAGCGGATTTGCTGGATGCTGTTCACGATGTCCTGTGCCGCTACAGAGATAAAACTCGTCCTTTCGGAGGGGTGCAATTATTGATGATAGGGGATTTACAGCAATTGGCACCTATTGTAAAGGAGGAAGAATGGAGTTTATTAAGGACCTATTATAAGTCGCCTTTCTTTTTCAACAGCCTGGCTTTGCAGCAAACCTCTTATGTGAGCATTGAATTAACTCAGGTTTACCGGCAATGTGATGGGGAGTTTATACGCTTATTGAATGCAATACGGGGAAACTGTGCTGATCAGACGGTTTTCGATTTACTGAATCGTCGTTATATACCTGGTTTTAAGTCCGGAAAAGAAGAAGGATATATTACGCTTACGACTCACAATGCCCAGGCTCAGTTGATCAATAGCCGGGAACTGGAAGAGATCCCGGCATCTGCTTATTCCTTTCTGGCAGAAGTAAAAGATAATTTTCCGGCTTATGCTTTTCCTACGGAGGAACGTTTAGTATTGAAAAAAGGAGCTCAGGTCATGTTTGTGAAGAATGATTCTTCTCCGGAGAAGCGTTATTACAATGGGAAAATCGGTAAAATTACAGAAATAGGCGCGGAACGGATCCGGGTAAAATGTGCAGATGACCGGGAGGAAATAGAAGTAGGAAAAGAGGAATGGACCAATACAAAATATACGATTGATCCGGAGACGAAAGAAATTACTGAAACGATAGAAGGGGTTTTCCGGCAATATCCTTTAAAAACGGCTTGGGCCATTACAATTCATAAAAGTCAGGGATTAACTTTTGAACGGGCCATTATTGACGCTGGAGCTGCTTTTACGTACGGACAGGTTTATGTTGCCCTTAGTCGCTGTAAAACCTTGGAAGGATTGGTGCTGAGTTCTCCTTTGAAAAACAATGTTTTGATCAGCGACCGGACGGTGGAAAGTTTTACCGAAAGGGTGGAGAAGAGTCAACCGGATGCGATTGATTTGGAAAAGGCCCGTCTTCAATATTATACGGAATTGGTGACGGATTTATTCGATTTTATGCTTTTGTGGAAGCGTTTACAGAGAGTTGCTTGGGTTTTCGGAGAACATTTGGGTAAATTGTATCCCGAATGGACTGCTCGTTATCGTCAGGCCAGGGAAAATTGTTTTTCGGAAATCGTCTCTGTCGGTGAGAAATTTAAAATACAGTTGACACGGTTGATTGCAGCCAGTGAAAATGCCGAGCAGGATAAACGGATCAGGGAAAGAATTAGTAAAGGAGTGATTTATTTTTCCGAAAAATTACAGACGATCGTATTGGATTTGTTGGAAAATTCCGTTTTAGAAATAGATAATAAAGAAGTACGTAAAATCGCCGAGGAAGCTTTGGGGCGTTTGCAACAGGAAGCTGCTGTCAAGCAGGAGACTTTGACCGCTGCGGAAAATGGTTTTTCTGTGAAAAGCTATCTGGCGGCGCGTTCCCGGGCAATGCTGGAAAAACCTAGGATAAAAATGCGGAAGAGTACCGATAAAATAGATATTTCCGCAGATATCGGGCATCCTGAATTATACAATCGTTTACGGCATTGGCGGAAAGAGGAGGCGGACAGGCTGAAATTGCCGGTTTATACCATTATGCAACAGAAAGCGCTTTTGGGAGTAGCCAATACCTTACCGACGAGTGGAAAAGAATTATTAAAAATTCCGGGTATCGGAAAAAAGGTAATGGAAAAATACGGGAAAAAACTATTGGAAATTGTAGATGAATTCAGGTTGGGTATAAACGAGCCGGAGTAAGATATTGAACTTTTTGTATAAGATACCGTATATTAAGGGTAATTACAAATTTACAACCTTTAATATTGAGAATATGAATTATGGTATCAGTGTTTTATTCCGGGCAATTCCGGTAGTAATGGCCTTCATTTGTTTTTTTCTGGGAGGTTTTATTTTTTTATATGGAAATGATGCCGCAAGGGACGTAGCGGGTCCTGTGGTATTCTTTTTAGGGGCCATATGTTTGGCTTTGTACGCTACGGCAGCTACCATTATCCGTCAATTGATTCATAAATTTCACCCTTTCCTCAAGTACCTTATTCCGGGTTTTGGATATTTGGTGGCATTAGTGACGATTGGCTGTGGAATATGGATTTTCAGTCAGGGTACTTCCGGTTTTATTGTCTCCGGGCATGTGGTATGCGGAGTGGGATTGATTACATGTTGTGTCTCAACGGCTGCAACTTCTTCTACAAAATTTTATTTGATTCCTCAGAATTCGAGTTCCGGGAGTTTGGCTTTGAATAAAGAAGGTTTTTCAGGATTTACTGAAAAAATTCTGATTCTGTTGACAGTCATCTTTTCTATTATCGCTTGGGTTTGGTGTATTATTTTGCTTTCTCGTATAGCAGAAGGGGCAGAATATTTTGTTGCCGGTACGGTAATGGGTGGCCTGGCTTGTATTTGTAGCAGTCTGATAGCCCTTGTGGCCAGTATTTCCCGGCAGATTCGCAACGATTACGGAGAAAAAGATCGTAGTTTTTGGCCGAAATTAGTTTTTTTCTTTGGTACAGTCTGTATTCTTTGGGGATTGGTCGTTATTTTGACGATGATCGGAAATGTAGCAAACACAACTGGATTTATAATGATTGGCTTGGGATTGGTCTGTTTTAGTATTTCCAGTAAAGTATTGTTGTTAGCTAAAGTTTGGAGACAAGGATACGCCTTGGCGAACCGGATTCCCTTGATTCCTGTGATTACGGCACTTTTGTGTTTATTTATGGGGGCTTTTCTCTTTGAGGAAGGTATTCTGGATAATGCTTTTTTTGTACCGGCACGGGTATTGGTTGGCTTGGGAGCCATTTGCTTCTGTCTTTTCTCTATAGTGAGTATATTGGAGAGCGGAACTTCAAAAAAATAGAGGAAAAGCTTGTTCCCTTTTAGGAGTGAATACATACTTTTTATTTACGGAGTAAAGGGTTCCTATCAGGCAACACAAAATTGATAAATCAACAGAAGGAAATAATTACACATTAGGGACGTGCCCTAATGTGTAAAATCAGAGAGATTCGGATAAAATCGATGGGGGAACTTAAAATAGCAAAAAAGGTCTGTCCCTCTGGAGCTTTTATTTTTCTCCTTTAAGCTCCCCAACCGGTCGTGTTCCAATTAACCGGCACATATTCCACCCATCTTTCGCCTTTTGCATTTGTCCGGATAATGCTTTTCTTTTGGGCCCTATGCAATCCGCTCATATTTGATACAAGAGGAGTCAGCAGGAATAGGACAGCAAAGGCACAAATCAGCAGGATAAATCCCATTGTGAAAATGAGGGATGTCAGATAGATCAAAACGATCATGGTGAGTGGGACATAAACGATCATCAGGCAGCAAAGCAGAGGGTGTTTGTAAGTCTGGACGATAACGAGCACCGTTTGTACCAATATCGCTAATCCATAGAGAATCCCACTTCCTTGTTCCAGGATAGGCTGGATATGCCGGAGTTGTTCGTTGTTTACCACGAACGACAATACTATGAATGTAATGAAAATCAAACCGATCAGTATCAAAGGGGACAGGTAAAGGAGGGGCATTTTTAACTCCAGCATTTCTTTGAAGGTGGCAGTAGAAAAATAAAATGCAGCCAGTACAAATAAAGTGGATATTAGCAGGACAAAGAAATAGAGGATTTTATCCCAAGAAAAACTGAACGTGGCGAAAGCATGTACACAACTATATTGCGGGTCGTCTAGGGCTGCATATAGCAGTAAGGCAAATTCCCAGCCAATCAGAATCAACCACCAGATGGTCATGGAAAGACGGTTAAACCAACCTTTTTTAACGATCAGTAAAACCATAATCAGAGAGAGCAAGGTTAGGCCACAGACCGACCAGACCGTCCAGAGTGCCCCGCGAATACCTTTCCAAGTAGATTGGGAGATTTTCTGACTCAATGGCAAGAGCGGATTCAGACGCGCATATTGATGGGTAGTCGAGTCCTTTGTAGAGAGGATTGTTTCTTTTGTCTGCTTAGCTCCGGAGGGATGATTTTTTGCATCACCCATCGATGGGAGAAGGAAAAAAAGTGTGAGGAGAAAGAAAAATACTTTTGTTGACATAGGTATCAATTTAGGTGTTTTTACAAATATACTCATTTATATGCAAAAAGAAACAAAAATGTTTATTTTGTCATATTTTTGCATATAGAGGAAGTTGATGTTGTGAATTTTTTCGGTTAAGGTTTTCCCTTATAGTCGTCAAATTATCTGAGGGAGAAACATATCGGGGGATAAAAAAGTAACTGATTCGTGGAAAAGAGGATAAGTAATAAGAAGGGCTTACACTTCTGTAGAGAGGAGGAATATCGGGAATACAGAATGATTAAATTCTCTCAGGGGAATACCCCTTGGAAAAAAATACTTCTCGTTGTGAACCTCATACTTTCCTGACACCAACAACGGATCTGATTTTGGAAATTGTTGCTGTAATCGGCTTTTATGCCGAAGAAAGCGGGTCGTCGTAAGAAAAATGCGATTTATTTTCTGGGTAAAAAACGAGGTGAAACAGACATCCTTTTGTTCTGGACACTACCTTCCCCCGTCTCCGGAAACTATTAAAAAAAATAAGGGAAAAGCTTATTTCCCTTTTAGGGGTAAATCCTTATCTTTGCAAAAAGATAAGGATTTTTGGTTATGGAAAATAAGCCTTTGGCAGAACGGATGCGTCCGAAAACGTTGGATGATTATATCGGACAGAAACATTTGGTGGGAGAAGGAAAAGTTCTGCGTAAAATGATAGAATCAGGGGTAGTCTCTTCTTTTATTCTGTGGGGACCTCCGGGGGTGGGGAAGACGACTTTAGCCATGATTATTGCAGAGCAGTTGGAGAGGCCTTTTTACGTATTGAGTGCCGTCAGTTCCGGTGTCAAGGATGTGAGGGAAGTCATCCAGAAAGCTGAAAGCCAGCGTTTTTTCAATACGCCTAATCCTATTTTGTTTATAGATGAAATACATCGATTTTCCAAAGCCCAGCAAGATTCTTTACTGGCGGCTGTAGAAAAAGGAACGGTGACATTGATTGGTGCTACTACGGAAAATCCTTCCTTTGAAGTGATTTCTCCGCTTTTATCGCGCTGTCAGGTTTATGTACTGAAAGCTCAGGAGAAAGCGGATCTGGAAGAATTGATCGATAAGGCCTTGACAAAAGATTTTTATCTGAAAGAGAAAAATATTCTGGTGAAGGAGAAAGAAGCTTTAATCTCTTTTAGCGGAGGGGATGCCCGAAAGCTACTGAATATTCTGGAATTGGTTGTAAATGCTCAGACGGGCGACCCAATTGTCGTGGACAATGAGACGGTACGGAAAGAACTTCAGGAAAACCCATTGATGTATGATAAAGACGGGGAACAGCATTACGATATTATTTCCGCCATGATAAAATCTATCCGGGGAAGCGATCCGAATGCGGCTCTTTATTATATGGCCAGAATGCTGGAGGGAGGGGAGGATCCTAAATTTATTGCCCGGCGTTTAATTATCTCTGCTTCGGAAGATATCGGATTGGCTAATCCGAATGCCATGTTAATTGCCAATGCTTGTTTTGAAGCTGTACATAAAATTGGAATGCCGGAGGCCCGGATTCCTTTGGCTGAATGTTTGATTTATCTGGCTACTTCTCCTAAAAGTAATTCAGCTTATCTGGCTATTAATCGGGCGATGGAGGTGGTAAAAAAGACAGCTAATGTCGCTGTTCCCCTTTATTTGAGAAATGCGCCGACCAAGTTGATGAAAGAGTTAAATTACGGAAAAGATTATAAATATGCACATGATTTTCCCGGGAATTTTGTCGATCAGGAATACATGCCGGAAGAGCTGAAAAATACAGTATTTTATTATCCCCAAAACAATGCGCAGGAAATAAAGATTTTCGAACGGTTGAAAAATTGGTGGAAGCGAAAGTATAAATGAGGATAGTTCCGTACCCAAGAGGGCGGAGTAAAAAATGGTGTGGATATGCAGCAGAAACAAAAAATTTTGAAGGAATAATTTAAGCTAAATCATATGAAATTAATCGAGGAAATTAAGAATTCGGAAATGTTCTTTTTATTAGCAGGACCTTGTGTGATTGAGGGGGAGGAAATGGCGTTGCGGATAGCGGAACACATAAAGGGAATAACAGACCGTTTGAAAATACCTTATGTATTTAAAGGGTCTTTTAAAAAAGCGAATCGCTCGCGTTTGGATTCTTTTACCGGTATAGGAGATGAGAAGGCTCTGAAGATATTGTCGAAGGTGAGAAAAGAATTCGGAATTCCGGTTGTGACGGATATTCATTCTCCGGAAGATGCTCTAAAAGCTGCAGAGTATGTGGATGTATTGCAAATACCTGCTTTCTTATGCCGCCAGACGGATTTATTGGTGGCTGCCGCTAAAACCGGAAAAGTAGTCAATGTAAAGAAAGGACAATTTCTTTCTCCTGAAGCGATGCGTTTTACTGTGGAGAAAGTGAGGGAGTCGCAGAATCCGAATGTGATGGTGACGGAGCGGGGGACTACTTTCGGTTATCAGGATTTAGTAGTGGATTACCGGGGGATACGGATTATGCAACAAGAATGCCGTTGTCCCGTGGTTTTGGATGTAACCCATTCTCTTCAACAGCCGAATCAGAGTAGTGGGGTGACAGGAGGACAACCGGAATTGATAGAAACGATAGCTAAGGCGGGTATAGCCGTCGGAGCGGATGGTATATTTATCGAAACCCATATGGAACCTGCCCAGGCAAAATCAGACGGTGCTAATATGTTGCGGTTGGACTTAGTGGAAGGGTTACTGGAAAAATTAGTGAGGATTCGGAAGGCTATTTTGTAAACCGTAAAAAAGTTTAAAAAACAAAATTTTTAGATAAAATAATTTATTAATCGTTTTCTTTGTAACATAAATCTCTGTATGGGAATAGTGAGAAACCTTTTGATAAATTATAGGACATGAGTATAAAGGCGATCGGGTTTGTTGGTATAGGACTGTTTCTTTCTTTTTTTTGTGCTTTGGGAAAAGAATCGTCTCCTTTCTTTTCTACAGACCGGAAAGAAAAGGATTCGCTTTTTGTAGGGAAGGGAACGCTTCCGGTCAGGTTACAGGGTATTGTAACGAACCGGAAGGGAGAGGCTTTACCGGGAGCTACGGTTTTAGAGAAAAAGACAGGGCGTGGGACGAGTACGGACATATATGGCCGTTTTGAATTAGATGTGGCTATGGGAAATGAGGTGGTTGTATCTTTTATAGGGTATGCTTCCCAGGCCTTTGTTTGTACGGACTCATCGGTTTTGCAAATTGTTTTAGAGGAAGAGTCGCTTTTATTGGAGGATATCTTGGTGACCGCTTTGGGGATTCGTAAAAAAGAGACTTCTCTGGTGTATGCTGCTACAGAAATTAAAGGGGACGAAATCGTAAGGGTCAAAGATCCGAATCTGATTGTTGCACTTATGGGGAAAATTGCCGGTATGCAGATTCATAAGAGTTCTTCCGGGCCGGGAGGATCGGCTCAGGTGTTGTTGAGAGGATCCCGTTCTGCGGCCGGAAATAATCAACCTTTATATGTGATAGATGGAGTGCCTATGTTAAATTCCGGAGGAGAACAACCATACACGGCTATCGGGGGAGTGGCTGACGGCGGAAACCGGGATGGAGGAGATGGTATCTCTAATTTAAATCCGGAAGATATAAAAAGTATAAGTATATTGAAAGGCGCTCCTGCAGCTGCCTTATATGGAACACAGGCGGCGAACGGAGTGATTCTGATTACTACTAAAAAAGGACAGGCGGGCAAGCAAGAGGTTACTTTTTCTTCTCATTTCCTGTTTGAAAAAGCGATATCTCTGCCGAAATTCCAGAATGCTTATGGGGTAAGTGATGGAATTGAGAGTTGGGGAGAACGAACGGTTACCAAAGCTTACGATCATGCCGGAGATTTTTTCCGCAGGGGGTATACCGCTATTCATACTTTTACGATTTCGGGGGGAAATGAGAAACAGCAGACATATTTCTCCTATGCGAATACGAGTTCGAAAGGGATTGTTCCGCATAATCGTTTGAGCCGTCATAATTTTAATCTCCGGGAGACAGCTGAATTTTATCAAGGACGGTTAAAGCTGGACGGGAATATCAGTTTGATCCGGCAGATGGTGAAAAACCGGCCGGTACCGGGAGGGTTTTATATGAATCCGCTGGTCGGCTTGTATCGTTTTCCCCGGGGAATGGATATGACAGAATACCGGGAGCATTTTGAGGTATTCAATCCGGACCGGAATCTGATGGAGCAAAATTGGCATTCCTCTACGGAGGATTTTGAACAAAATCCCTATTGGGTCATTCATCGTGTACTGAGTAAAGATCAGAGGAACCGAGTGATGGCTTCTTTAGCTTTGCAATTGAAGTTCACAGATTGGCTTCGCTTGGAAGCCCGGGGGAATGTGGATTACTTATCGGATAAATTCAGGGAAAAATTCTATGCTTCTACAGCGCCGGCTTTGGCAGGAATAAACGGCAGGTATATCGATTCTGAATATCAGCAAACCTTGTTCTACGGCGACGTATTGATGAAGGGCGAACGGAAATGGAAGTTATTTTCATTGCAATTTGCTGTCGGGGCGAGTATGAATGACAATACCGTCAATGCACTCCGTTACGATTCAAAAACGGCTTCTTTAAAATATCCCAATGTGTTTACGGTGGCTAATATCAATATGAATAGTTCTGCTTATATAGAAGAGAAGAAGGAAGCTCAGCGGCAGATGCAATCGGTTTTCGGTACTTTTCAGTTAGGATACAGGGATTTAGTATATTTGGATGTGACGGCCCGTAATGACTGGTCGTCTACTCTTGCTTACACTACTCATGAAAAGAGCGGCTTTTTTTATCCTTCTGTCGGTATGTCGTGGGTACTATCCCGGACGATAAAGATGCCGGCCTGGGTTTCGTTGGGAAAAATCCGGGCAGTCTGGAGTCAGGTTGGAAATGATATTCCGCTTTACATCACTTCTCCGACTGCGTCCATATCAGCAGGTGGAGAGGTGCAGATGCCGGATGCGGCTCCTTTTGAAGATATGAAACCGGAAATGAATACTTCTTTTGAAACGGGAACGGAATGGAAGTTTTGGGAAAACCGCTTGAATCTTAGCTTTACTTGGTATATCAGTCATACCCGCAATCAATTTTTTAAACTTCCGGCCAAAACAGGAGATACTTATGCTTACCGGTATGTAAATGCTGGAAATGTGCGTAACAAGGGAATCGAATTAAGCCTGGAGGCCTGGCTTGTAAATAAAACGGCTTTTAGCTGGAAAACAGGGATAAATTATGCGATGAACCGGAATAAAGTATTGCGTTTACACGAAGAACTTCCTGTTTTTATTTACGGTCCTTACGGTTTTTCTTCCAGTTATGCCCTGAAGTTGGTAAAAGGAGGGTCTTTCGGAGATATATATGGGAAAGCATTTCTCCGGGATGAAAACGGAGAGATTCTCTATGAGACCGCAGGGGAAAAAGCAGGTTTGCCTAAAATATACGGAGAAGGGAATACCGTTAAAGTCGGGAATGCGAATCCCCGTTATACATGGAGTTGGCAGAATACATGGAATTGGAAAGGATTGTCATTGTATATGCTGATAGACAGTAGAGTGGGGGGAAAAGTCTTGTCTCAGACCCAGGCCGATATGGACCTGTTCGGGGTGACGAAGGCTACGGCAGAGGATCGTGAGAGAGGATACGTGGAGCTGGAGGGGAGGAAAATCACCCGGGTGAAAGAATTTTATAAACTGGTTGTCGGTGGGCGTGCAGGAGTGACGGAATATTATATTTACGATGCTACTAATGTTCGCTTGAGGGAACTCTCTCTGACCTATGCTTTGCCGGAGAGGTGGATGCAAAAGACAGGCATATTTCAGAATGTTCATTTTTCAGTCATGGCCCGGAATTTATTTTTTATCTATAAAAAGGCTCCTTTTGATCCGGATTTGGTCCTTTCTACAGGAAACGATAATCAGGCGATCGATTCTTATGGCATGCCTACTACCCGGAGTATCGGTTTTTATGTTCGTTGTACTTTTTAGAAAAAGATGTATAGGTTTTATTTATATATAATCTTAGGATGTTGTATCGCTTGTACCGGTAATTTTCGGGATATGAATCGGGACAAAGCTGGTATAACGGAAGAAGAGATGCAGATTGATTTCAATCAGTTGGGCTTTCCTTTGGGGGTTATTCAACAAGGCATTTATTTCAATTATGATTACGGGAAAGGGAAAAACTGGCCCTACCAGATTATGCAAAATCTGAGTGCGGATATGTTTAGCGGCTATATGCATGATTATAAACCACTGAACGGGGGGAGTCACAATTCGGACTATAATTTACAGGACGGTTGGAATGGTACTTTTTGGGAGAATACTTATGCATACATCTTCCCTCAGATCAAGAAGTCGGAAGATGCTTGCCGGGATACCTTCCCCGATTTTTATGCAGTAACGAAGATCTTGAAAGTATTTACAATGCACAGAGTGTCGGATTATTATGGTCCTATCGTTTACCGTCATTTCGGCGAAGGCCAGTCAGCCTATCAGCCCGATACGCAACAGGAGGCCTATTACGCTTTTTTTCAGGATCTGGATACGGCTGTGTATTTACTGGCTTGTTATATAGAAGAAAATCCGGGGGAATGCCGGTTTGCGAAATTCGATTTGTTGACGGACGGCACTTGTGAAGGTTGGATAAAAATGGCCAATTCCCTCCGGCTTCGGTTGGCTGTTCGCCTGGCTGTGGCAGATCCGGAAAAAGCCCGGAAAGAATGTGAGAAGGCTTTGGAAAATAAATATGGGGTATTGGAAGATCCCGGAGAAGTAATTGCGGTATCTACCCGGGAGGGCTATGTCAATCCTTTAGGAGAAATTAATAAAGTATGGGGAGAGGTTTTTTTAAATGCTTCTATGGAATCTATTTTAAACGGCTATCGGGATCCGCGTCGTGAAAAATTTTTCAGTCCTTGCCCGGAGGATGTCGTTTTGACAGATCGGGCGGGGAGAGATTCCGTTGTGGTGCCTTTAAAGGGACAATACCGGGGCATCCGGCAGGGAACTCTTTTTTCTCATACCTATTATGCTTCTCATTCCCGGATATATGTTTCCCAGTCGACGGCTCCGATTTTAATGACAGCTGCGGAAATGTGGTTTCTTCGGGCTGAGGCTGCTTTAAGGGGATGGACGGGAGAGAATGCGGAAGATTGTTACCGTAAAGGTGTAAAAGTTTCTTTTTCCCAATGGGGGGTACCCGATGCCGAAAACTATTTAATGAGTGATAATACAGGAGCTGATTACGAAGATGTTTACACCCCTTCCAATTGTATTGCAGCCCGCTGTAAGGTTTCTCCCCGCTGGGAAGCGGATGAAAATGCTGAAGTAAAGTTAGAGAAGATCATTACACAGAAATGGCTGGCTGTTTTTCCTGAAGGCTGTGAGGCTTGGGCAGAACAGAGGCGTACGGGATATCCCCGTCTTTTTCCCGTGAAATATAATAATAGTAAAAATGCTTCTATCGATACAGAAATCATGATCCGTCGGTTGAATTTTCCCGTCAGTTTACAGGATTCCGACCTTAGTCTGTATCAGGCCTTATGTGGGGCTTTGGGCGCAGAGGATAACGGAGGGACACGTTTGTGGTGGGATACAGGACGGAATTTTTAAATGAAAAATGCTTCCTTTTCCCCGGCTATCGAATTTATTGGCGGATTATTCTCAAGCAATAGAGAGTCCGGAAACATTTTTCTGAGTTAAAGAGTTATCAAGTTGAGCGTATTGAAATATACGATTGTTTAACTATCCGGGAATTGTTTTTCGTATATGGAGAAAGAGTGCCCCATGTGACAGGAAAATTATATAAAATACGTTAAAGGTATTTTTTCGGCTATATAAACTATAGATAAGCCGGGGCTTCCGGACCGGTATTGAATAATAAATCGAGAATACTTAAGTTTGGTACAAAGGGAAAACGGTCGTTAAAAGTTTGAGTATAAGGACGGCAGATAAAATTGCTGTCTTCTGCTTTACAGCGGCTGGGCTTGGGGTGAATAATTTCCCGGTAATCGCAGAAACCGGCAGGTGAGGTGATGTAATCGGCGGTGCATTGGATGGTTCGTTTTAAAGACAATAAAGAAAGAAGGGTCTCCAGTATCCGGTTGTTCAAATCCAGCAGGTATTTTTCCCGGGATTCAAAAAAAATGGATAAATCTTCTGTATAATAATCGTAAAAAGGCGAATTTTTGTAGGCGGATTCAATACTTTTGAAATGTAATTTTTGCCATTTACAGGAATAATCGATTTGGGCTTCTTTTGTCAGAAATTTTTGGCCGTCTTTTTTCTTGACTGGCACCACCAATGGCATTATTCCGTTTGCGAATTGAATTCTGCACCGGTTCCGGTAACTTTGTTTTCCATAGTTTTCGTATTGTTCAATACAAAACTGTTCGTGCTCCTTTATTTTGGAAAAATACTGTATAGGCGGGAAGTAGGCGGTATTTAAAAGCAATATACTCATAGGGTTGATTTTTAAATATCCAGTTTTACGACGGTAATGCCGGCTCCGCCCAATTGTACCTGTTCGTCCGCATAAGAGCCGACGAGAGGATTGGTACTGAGAAACTGACGGATGATTTGTCTCAAAGCTCCGGTGCCGGTCCCATGTAAAATACGGAGATTTTTAGAATCGAGCATGACGGCCTCATCCAGAAAGTCTGTCACTTTTTGTAAGGCTTCTTCTCCCCGCATTCCTCTTACGTCAATTTCCGGTTTGAATAACAATCGCTTTTGACTGATATTTTCCCGGAAATCCGGATATACAGAAGGAGAAGAGGTTCGTATTTGCTTTTTTACTTGATTGGCAGATACTTTTTCTAATTTATCCACACTTACGTTCGTTCGGATATTGCCTAGGGCGATGACTGCATTTTTGTCCTTTATTTCCAGTATTTCGCCGACAGCCTGGTTGGGGAGTTTTACGAAATCTCCTTTTTGAAGCTGGATTTCAGCCGGCTGATGAGAAGATAAGGGGGAAGTTTGTGGGGTCTCCTTTTTTTTCCTGTTTTCCCGTTTTTTTATTTTTTCAATTTTCTGTTTCAGGCGTTTTTCTTCCTCTTCTTCTGCAAATAATTTCTGCTTTTGAGCTTCCATTTCCTCCCGGAGTTTCCGGGTTTTTTCTTTATCGGCTTGGTTTTCTCTTATTTTTCGTATTGTATTTTCAATTGTCTTGTTGGCTTCTGCTAACAACTCCTTCGCTTTTTCCTGAGCTTCTTTAATAATTTCTTTTCGTAAACGGGAAGCTTCCTGCAATTCCTGGCTGTATTTTTCCACAACTTCATCCAGGCGCTTTTCATTTTCATGAATTTTTTTTCGTTTTTCTTCCCAATACCGTTTATCCCGGGCAATATCTTTCAAATGCTTGTCGTAATGGATATGTTCTTCTCCTACTTTCGAAGCGGCTTCATCGAGAATTTCTTTAGAAAGCCCGATTTTTTTAGCGATTTCAAAAGCGAAAGAAGAACCGGGTTTTCCGATTTCCAACTGAAATAGCGGCATCATCCGGTGATTGTCGTAAAGCATTGCTCCGTTTTCGATTCCGGGAGTGGCCGAGGCAAAATGTTTCAAATTGGTGTAATGCGTCGTAATCACCCCTTTAACGTGATGATCATTTAAGGCATGCAGAATCGCTTCCGCTATGGCTCCCCCCAACATCGGTTCTGTTCCGGTTCCGAATTCATCGATCAGGACAAGGGTATCCCGGTCGCCATATCTTACGAAGTTTTTCATATTAATCAGGTGAGAACTGTAAGTACTCAGATCATTTTCCAAAGACTGTTCATCTCCGATGTCGATTAATATTTTTTTAAAAATGCCAAACCGACTGGCTTCGCTCACCGGTACAGGTAATCCGCATTGAAACATATATTGTAATAAGCCTGCAGTCTGTAAGCATACCGATTTCCCTCCTGCATTCGGGCCAGAGATCAGAATGATACGTTGTTCTTCGTTGATTTCTATGCGGAGAGGAATTAATGTTTTATCTGTGTTTTTAAAGGAGAGGTATAACAAGGGATGTCTGGCTTCATACCACAACATTTCGGGAGCGGAAGTAAAAACCGGGCTGATGGCATCCATTTCTATTCCGAAGAGGGCTTTGGCTTTCGTGTAGTCTACAAAAGCCAGGAAGTCGTATGCCGGAATAAGATCTTCGATATACGGGCGAATATCGTCGGCAAACTTTCGTAAAATGCGGGTAATTTCCCTTTTTTCTTCCAATTGCAATTCCCTTATTTCGTTATTGGTTTCGATGATCTCGGTCGGTTCAATATACGAAGTTTTACCTGTGGCAGATTCGTCGTGCACAATCCCGTTGACCCGGCGTTTGTAGGCGGCTGGTACAGGAATCACCATACGTCCGTCCCGGATTGCGATAGCCGTATCCTTTTCAGCCCACCCCTCTGTTTGTGCATCTTGTAGTAAGGCTTGCATACGGCGGGAAATACCGGATTGTTTCTTTAAGATCTGACGTCGTATTTCTCCTAATTCTGAAGAAGCATTGTCTTTTATGGTGCCATGTTTGGAAACAATGGAATCCAAACGTTGTAATACGTACGGAAAAAGTTGGATCTGTCCTGCTTTAGCCGTCAACACCGGGTAAGTTTCGGTTTTCCCTTGAAAAAAACGGAGAATCGCATGCAAAGATTCCAGTGAATTCTTTAAAGCGACCAGTTCCGGTATGTCTAAAAACAAACCCTCTATCCGTATTTTTGATAAAAAGGGACGGGCATCCGTATAGCGATTGTCCGGAAATTCTTCTTCCCGCATAATCCGCATAAATTCGGCTACTTCCTTTTGTGCTTCTTCAATTTGTTCTTTGCGATCGGAAAAGCACATCTGTTCTACCAAAGCTTTCCCCATTTCACTTCGGCAATTCCGACTGATTAAAGAGCGTATCTTATCGAATTTTATCTTACTTTCAAAATTTTCCGGGTATATCACGTCCTCCTCCTCTCTTGTATTTGAATTGCAAAAATAAGGGAAAACATCGAATGTCGAAAAAACCGCTTTATTAATTCTTGTAAAATAATCAGTTTAGCCTGAAATCTGAACGGCTGTCTGAGGATGGAAAACATACTTTCGAAAAATCATTTTTCTTATTTCTTTTTATATAAGTTAAGATTTATTAACTTTGAAGATTGAGATACGATAAAAGCATCCGACAAAATCGGAAATGAGAGGTCGGTGATAAATAGAGAAACTTAAATCAGGGAAAATGAAGAATATTTTATCCGTCATCATTTTGTTTATTGCCTTCATTTCTTGTGAAAAAGGAGAGGAGCAAGCGAATATAGCTGCGAAGAGAATGCGTATAGAAGCAGGGATTACCTCTTTACATTCCCGGGTCAGCTCTTTGGAGTCGGGGGATTATGTATTTGATAAAGGGGATGAAATCGGGGTTTTTGTAGCGGCGAAAAGGCAGTTGCCTGTGAGAAAAGAAGAGACTTGGAATATTTTACATACTTATAGCGGAACGGAGTGGATAGCAGAGAAGATGCTGGCTTGGCTTTCGCAGGAGACAGGTACTCAAAATGATGTGATTGGATACTATCCTTATAAACGGGATATAGAGGATTTTTATGCTGAGCCGTTTACCCTTTCGGTTTTTCAGAATACAATCACGGGTTTACAGAAAAATGATGTGATGTACGGAAAGGTTACGGCTACGAAGACCTTGTCCAATGATCCGGTTCCTTTAGAACTTTCCCATAAATTTGTACAACTCAGTTTGAATATTGCTTACGGCGACGAAGGAGACGCTGTAGCTGAAATAGAAGAGTGTAACATACGATCTGCATCTGTTGCAAAACTGGATTTGATGCGGGGGACGGTAGGAGAAGTAGGAGGAGAGATCGTCCGGATAAAACCTTATTTATATGCTTCGGCACCTGAAGGATATAAATATGCTTTTTCAGCTATATTACCCCCTCAACACATTTCCCGCAGTATGGAATTTATAGAAATAAAAATAAATAATCAGCTTTTAGTTTTTAAAACGGATATAGATTTAAAATCCGGGAAACACTATACTCTTCATTTAACGTTGAATAAAGGGAAATTGGAACTGACGGCTTTGTTTGTATCTGCCTGGGAAGGAGGAATTCGTATCACGGATAAGAATTATTCCAAGGTAAAAATGTATCAACACGGGGAAGTCATCCCTTATCAGGTAAACAGAACGATAAACCCGGTTACGTTGGTGTTTGTAGGAGACGGATTTACTACTTCCCATATGTTGGAGAATGGATATTACGATCAATGTTTGAACAAAGCAATAAGGGCTCTGATGGGAACTGCCCCTTATGCTACTTATAGCCACTATTTCAACATTTATAAGATTGCAGCTGTTTCGGAGGAGGAAGGAGCCGATAATAACTCTACGGGAGAAATGAAAAATACGTTTTTTAATGCCCAGTGGAGTGACAATTATGGTGATATGAGTTGTGATTATGATGTCGTTTTCGATTTTGTTCAACGCTATTGTCCGGATATACAAAGCGGTGCGACCGATATCGACCGGGTCGCCATTATTGTGATTGTCAATGATGCACGTTATGGCGGCATATGCTGGACCTGGGCGAGCGGCCGTTCCTATTGTATGTGTCCGGTCAGTTTCGACGGTGCTCCTATTTCCTGGAGGGGAGGATATGAAGGTACGGGCATAAATACAGGGGATTGGACAAACACGGTGGTACACGAAGGCGGAGGGCATTGCTTTGGGAAATTGTTAGATGAATATTCTACTTATCTGCAGAAATTTCCGGAGGATGTCATTACCAGCCATTATTGGCCGGTTCCTGTGGGATGGAATTTGACAGTGGATACGGATAGTATCCCTTGGCAGTCTTTCCGAGGGAAGCCGGGATATGAAAAAGTCGGACTTTACGAAGGAGGTAGCGGGTATTTTTATGGAATATGGCGTTCGGAACTGATCAGTTGTATGATTGATAATCGTTTTTATTTTAATGCTTCTTCCCGGGAATTAATTGTAAAACGAATTAAATCTTTAGCGGGTGAATCTTATTCTTTGGAAGAATTTATGAGTAAAGATTCCGATTACGATCCCACAGGGAAAGAGAACCGGACCGTTACTGCCGGTGCCCGGGTTATGCCTCCAACTGCACCTCCCGTTTTAATCCAGCGCATTCCTTAAACAAATAAAATAAAGAAAAACTTCAGGGGAATTTCTTTTTAACAAATTTCTACCTCGATTATCGTAACAAAATCTATAAATTTGTCATTATACAATTATAAAATGCAATTTTGTTTTTTTTAAGAATAATTTTAATCAAAAAGTATGAAACGTAAGCTGAAAAACAAATGGGGAGTTACTTTGTTTTTAGGTATCACTTCGCTTCTCGGGGCTTGTACTGGGGAAGGTTGTGAAACGGAAGGTCCCTCACAACCCGTAATGCAAATCTTGACCAGTGGGATTGAAACCCGTGCTGGTGTGGAAACCCAATTTGTCACGGGAGATGAGATTGGGATTTATGTCGTTAATCGGAAAGCGGAGAATGTTCCGGCTTTCATTGCGGGGTTGACGGGGAACTGGTTAGATAATGTAAAAGCGACACTGGAGTCGAACGGAATTTGGAACAGTAATTTTTCTTTGACCTGGAAGGATAAAAGTACAGTGATCGATGCTTACGCTTATTACCCTTGGGAAACGACACCTTTGAATGCCGAAATAACGGCTTGGCCGGTGAAAGTATTGACGGATCAGAGTCAGGCCAGTGCTATCCGGAAAAGTGATTTTTTATGGGCAAAGACTAATGGTATTTCCTATGCTTCGGATAATGGACGTTTGACCCTGGGATTTAAACATTGTTTTGCCAAACTGAATATTAGTATTACAGGTAGTGGCATAACCAATGGTGCCCAAGTGGTTTCTATGGAGATTAGCGGGTTAAAAACGACCGCTACCTTTAATATGAACACAGGAGAAATAAAAGAGGTGACGGGAAATGCCCAGTTGATGACTCCTTATTATACTGCTGATGCGAAGAATACAGCGGAAGTTGTTTTTATTCCCCAGACAGTAGAGGCCGGAAAATTCTTATTGTTTACGATCCAGGATTCGCAAGGCCTGAGGTCGTTTATTTATAATTTGACAGAAACTACCGTTTTTAATGCGGGAGAAGAATATGAACTTCAGTTTGAGTATACAAGTGAGAAGGGGTTGAAACCTGTTCTTTCGGTAAAAAAGTAATGGACAGAAATAACAAACAGATAAAAAGAAAGATATGAAATCAATACTATTCTATACAGGACTACTGGCAGGGACGTTTTGGGCCTGTGGTGGAGGTGGAAATGAGGAGCCTACCCCTGAACCCCCGATTCCTTCTGTGGAGAAAATAGAGATGAAAGTTGCTGTATCCGGCATTCAGGCCTGGGGAGAAATGAGTGAAAAATTCGAAGACGGACAAAATATCGGTTTGTTTGCCGTGAATTGGGAAAGTGCAGGAACCAAAGCCCGGCTGACTTCTGCTTCCGGAAATCAAGTGAACAATGTAAAAAATACCTTGCAGAGTGATGGAAAGACCTGGAAGGCTGCTTCTACGATGTATTGGAAAGATGCCAATACGGTCGTCGATGCTTATGCCTATTATCCTTGGGTAAGTACTCCTTCGGGGGCGGAGGTGACTCGGTGGCCGGTAACTGTAAAGAGCGACCAGACGAAAGAGGAGGATGGGAAAGCCAGTGATTTTCTCTGGGCGCATTCAAGCGGACAGAAGGCAGGTAGTGATGGAGTATTGTCTCTTGCTTTTCAGCATCTTTTGTCTAAGATTATTCTGAATATTAAGATAGAAGATGCGATAAAAGATGTTTATACAATTAATGGAGTAAAGTTTACAGCCTTACAGACAACTGCTACCTGTGATTTAAATACGGGAGATGTAACCGCTCTTCAAGAAAATAAAAGCGAAATGATTCCTTATGATAAGACGCCAGATAAGCAGAACCTGGAATTGATTGTGATTCCGCAACATATCGTTGCTGCTAAGTTTTTGAAGGTAGAGGTGAATATAGGTGAGGGTGTGATCCGTACCTTTGAATACAATCTTTCGGAAGATTTACAGGGTGAAAGAGGGAAACTGTATACTTTAGAAGTGACTGTAGAAAAAGAATCGGAACCTTTAAAACCGATAGATGTGAAAATTTCTGACTGGGTTTCAGGAGGAAATCAAGATGTAGAGACGGATTGAGAAAACAAAATCGCTTGATGAGTGAGAATTAAAAACGAATGTAGTTGAAGCATATGAATAAAAAGAATATCATCTGGGGCATTGCTTTATTATTAGCCAGTTGTACCCAAGAAATGGAATATCAGCCACAGTCTTCCGAATTACGGATCAGTGTTGGTGTCAACGAAACCCGGGTAAGCCAAGGAAACGACGGCTATACGTTTGATACAAATGATGAAATAGGGGTATTTGTCACTTCTGAGGGGAAGTCGATACAAGCTACAGACAAGTCCTACAATATGAAAAACAGGTGGAGCGGTTCTGGCTGGGTGGCTGAACGGCCTATGTATTGGACATCGGATGAAGTGGGAACGAAAAATAATGTAATAGGATATTATCCTTATACAACGACTGTTTCTGATCCTACAAAGTTTGTGTTTACGGTTGCTGCAGATCAGTCTACAGCCAATAAAATGCAAAAAAACGATTTCCTTTACGGAAATACCCTTGCTGTAAAAACGGCTGAAAATGCAGCTGTACATTTTACGATGAATCACAAAATGGCCCGAATAACGGTCAATGTGAAATACAGTACTCAATTTACAGGTACTGAATCCATTACGAATTTTAAAATCAATGTTTTGCCTACGGTATCGATTGATTTGAATACGGGTACTTTAGGGAAAGCTTCTGGGGAGAAGACCGCTATTTCTTTGGGAAAGGTGGGGAAAGCGACAGAAGGCTATCTGAGTACTTATGATGTAATCGTTGTGCCTCAGCGTGTAACGGAAGCTGAGCGGTTGCTATCGTTGTCTATAAATGGTAAAGAACTTGGTCTTTCCTTGACCAAAGAGTTTGAAAGCGGAAAACATTATGTTCTAAATTTGACGGCGGGAAAGGAAGGTTTGGATTTGACGGGAATTACGGTATCGGATTGGACGGCCGGAAAAATGCTGATCGGGGAAGTCGTAGAAGAAGAGTTGTATTATAAACACGGAGATGTCATCCCCTATATGGTGAACAGGCAGCAAAAGCCTGTCACTATCGTATTTGTCGGGGATGGGTTTACGATAGAATCGATGAAAAAACAAGGCGGATTCTATAATGAAAGTCTGGATAAAGCCATTAAAGCACTCTTTAATACGGAGCCCTATAAGACCTATCAGGATCATTTTAATGTTTATAAAATTGTTGCGGTGTCGGCGGAAGAAGGAGCGGATAATACTTCTACGGGAGATATGAAGGATACCTTCTTCGGGGCTGGCTGGAACAATAGCTATAGCGATATGAAATGCGATCATAACACTGTATTTAATTTCGTACAGCAGTATTGCCCGGATATTGTAAACAAGCAGACAAATATTGATAAAGTGGCTATTATCGTCGTTGTCAATGATGAACGATATGGGGGAATGTGCTGGTCCTGGAGTTCCGGACGGGCTTACTGCATTTGTCCGATAGCCAAAGGAGGTGCTCCTCTGTATTGGTCCGGAGGATATGAAGGTACGGGCTTGAATAAAGGCGACTGGACAAATACGGTTGTACACGAAGGTGGCGGACATTGCTTTGGTAAATTAGGAGATGAGTATTATTCGAATGAAGGCTATTATCCGGGGTCTACTATTTCTGGTCACAGTTGGCCCGTACCGATGAGCTTAAATTTGATTGCCAATAAAAATAATGTGCTTTGGGAACATTTTATCAATTTGGAAGGCTATCCTAAAGTAGGACTCTATGAAGGGGGAAGCGGTTATCTTCACGGTATATGGCGTTCGGAACTGATCAGTTGTATGATCGATAACCGTTTTTATTTTAATGCTCCTTCCCGGGAATTAATTGTAAAACGAATTAAATCGCTGGCTGGAGAAACCTATTCATGGAATGAGTTTCTGGCTAAAGATGTGAACGTTGACAATACCCCGGCAGTAACGGGTATACAAGCTGCTTCCATTCAGATTATGCCGCCTACAGCTCCTCCGATGCTGATCGATAACTCATTGAAATAGTCTGTAAACCAGATAGTTTAAATAATTCTTTCATTTGTAAACGAAATGCCTGATGTGCGGAAGCATATCAGGCATTTCGTATTTAATTATCCAGAAGGTAAATAAAAATTAATAAAAAATTGTAAATAAGATTTTTTTTATTTATTTTCGAAAGGACCAATACTGTTTGTCCTTATTTTTTAAGAGCAATTTTTGCAGGAAGATATAAATAAGAAAACGGGACGAGATAGAGATAATTAAATAAAAAAAATGTAACAATTTCTATATATAAAACGTATGCGTATATTAATAGATAAAATCCTTATTCAAAACGAACAAGTGCTTTAAAAATGTGTTACTTTTGTAGTTGAGTAGTGTTTTTCCAAAGTTTGGTATGGTTATTAAATTATTTTAATAAGTGTAATGGTTATGAAAAGCGCTCTGTAAGGGGTTATTCGCTAACCGATAAATAGAAGAGTATATGATGAAAAAGAATGGTAGTTTTGCAGATAAAGACCTTTTATTAGAACCTTTCAGGTATACGATCCGGAAGCGGTATGAGAATTTTGTATTGAGGGAAGTCGGATTTACGGAAGGGAAAAAGAGGTTGGCAGATGTTTTTAACTCCCATCTTTATTATGGACTTCATAAAACCGATAAGGCTTGGGTATTTCGGGAGTGGGCTCCGTTTGCTACGGCCCTGTATTTGATAGGGGACTTTTCCGATTGGCAGAAGAAGGAGGAATATCGGTTACACAAAATAGAAAATGGCAATTGGGAATTAGACTTGCCTTTGGACCGGTTGCGGCATGGAATGAAATATCGGTTGTGGGTAGAATGGAAGGGGGGAGAAGGAGAACGTTTGCCGAGCCATGTGAGAAGGGCTGTACAGGATGAGGATACGAAACAGTTTTCTGCAGAAGTATGGGAGCCGGCAAAAACTTATCTATGGGAACACGAGTTTCGGCACAGGGAAAAAAATCCTTTGATCTATGAAACTCATATTGGAATGAGTACGGAAAAGCTAGGGGTATCTACTTTTGAAGAGTTCCGGCAGCAGGTGTTACCGCGGATTGCGGATTTAGGATACAACACTATCCAGTTGATGGGGATACAGGAACATCCTTATTACGGTTCCTTTGGTTATCAGGTATCCAATTTTTTTGCTGTGAGTTCTCGTTTCGGGACGCCAGACGATTTAAAGAGGTTAATTGACGATGCCCATGGGAGGGGAATAGCGGTTATCATGGATTTGGTCCATTCCCATGCTGTGAAGAATGAAATCGAAGGGTTGAGCCGATTTGACGGGACGTACGATCTCTATTTTTATGGAGGGGAAAAGGGGGAACATAAACTGTGGAATTCCCGTTGTTTTGATTACGGGAAAAATGAGGTATTGAATTTTTTGTTATCCAATTGTAAATATTGGTTGGAGGAATATCGGTTTGACGGTTTCCGGTTTGACGGCATCACGAGCATGTTATATTGGGATCACGGCTTGGGGCGTGATTTCACGGAGTATAAATTTTATTATGATGGAAATCAGGACGAGAATGCGATTATTTATCTGACCTTGGCCAATTGTTTGATCCATCAGGTCAATAAAAATGCCATTACGATTGCCGAGGATATGAGTGGAATGCCGGGATTGGCTGCCCCGATTGACGAAGAGGGAATCGGTTTTGATTTCCGGATGAGTATGGGGGTACCGGATTACTGGATAAAGTTGGTTTCAGATCAGCGGGATGAAGACTGGCATGTGGGGGATTTGTTTTATCAGATGACCAATAAGCGGGATGATGAGCATACCATCAGTTATGCTGAAAGTCACGATCAGGCTTTGGTGGGCGATAAAACATTGATTTTTAGAATGGTCGATAAGGAAATGTATACTTCCATGAGTGTCTTCGAACAGAATATGGTGGTCGACCGGGGAATAGCTTTGCACAAGATGATCCGTTTATTGACGATTACTACTGCCGGAGATGGATATTTGAATTTTATGGGGAACGAATGGGGACACCCGGAATGGATCGATTTTCCCCGGGAAGGGAATAATTGGAGTTATGAACATGCCAGGCGGCAGTGGCATTTGATGGAAGATCCTACTTTGCGTTATCATTTTCTAAATGATTTTGATAAGGCAATGTTAAAACTGGTGAAACGGGAAAAAATTTTCCGTTATCCTTCTATACCCATGGTAAGGGATAATGAACGTCAGGTCCTGATTTTTTCGAGGGGAGATTTGATACTGGCTTTTAATTTTAATCCTGTGTCTTCTTTTTCCGATTATAGTTTCATCGCTCCTCCGGGAAAATATAAAGAACTTTTAGATACCGACGGGCGTAAATTTAATGGATTTGGTCGTATAGATAAAAGAGTAGACCATTTTACAGAATATAAAGAAGGCGAAGGGAATATATTGAGTCTTTATTTGCCTTCCAGGGCAGCTTTGGTATTAAAATTGAATGATTGAAAATATAAACGGTTATTATAGATATAAAAAATTATGGCTTATTTAAAATTTAACAAAGATGAATTGGTGAATCTGGAGTATTCATTAAAACGCGAGGTTTTAGCAACCAATAGAGCGGGAGGATATATGTCATCCACTATTATTTGTTGCAATACGCGTAAGTATCATGGGTTGTTAATTGTGCCGATAGAAGAATTCAATAATGAGAATCATGTGCTTCTGTCTGCTTTGGATGAAACAATTGTCCAACACGGGCAGGCATTTAATTTGGGAATTCACAAATATCCCGGAAATTATGAGCCCCGCGGTCATAAGTATATTGTTGATTTTGAATATGAGCCTGTTTATACACTGACCTACCGGGTAGGAGGTGTCGTTTTAAAAAAGGAAATTGTATTAGTACACAATGAGGATCAGGTATTGATCCGTTATACTTTGGTGGATGCCCATTCGGAGACCTTATTACGGCTGAAACCGTTTTTGGCTTACCGGAATGTAAATTGTCTTTGTAAAGCCAATATGGTGGCTAATACGAAGTATGAGGGGATTGAGAACGGGATTCGTTCGAAGTTGTATAACGGTTTTCCTTATTTGAATATGCAGCTGAACAAAGCCAACGATTTTGTTGCTGTGCCGGACTGGTATCTGAATATTGAGTATATGGAAGAGGAGAACCGGGGGTATGATTTCCGGGAAGATTTATTTGTCCCCGGATATTTTGAGGTGCCGATTAAGAAAGGGGAAAGCATTGTCTTTTCGGCTTCTACCGTACCGGCTGTTCCGAGTCGTTTAAAGGCTAAATTTCAGAAATTAGTGGATGCCCGTGGCCCCCGGGATAGTTTTGTAAATTGCTTGAAATATTCAGCTTCCCAGTTTATTGTAAAGGACGGAAAAGATACGGAAATTATAGCAGGGTATCCTTGGTTCGGTGCTTGGGGACGGGATACTTTTATTGCATTGCCGGGGGTAACTTTGGCGGCAGCAGGGGATGTGAAGACTTGCAAGGACGTATTGGACACCATGTCTCGGCAAATGAATAACGGACTTTTCCCCAATGTCGGAAAAGGGAAAAATGCTGCTTACAATTCGGTGGATGCTCCGATGTGGTATTTTAAGGCCTTGCAGGAGTATGGGGAAGCTATCGGAGATACAACTGTGGTTTGGAAAAATTACGGAGCAAAAATGAAGGCTATTCTGACGGCTTACCGTACGGGGGTACATCCTCAGGTGCAGATGCATGAAAATTATCTGATATGGGCGGATGAACCCGGGAAAGCTTTGAGCTGGATGGATGCTATTGTCAACGGACGCCCCGTTACGCCCAGAGGAGGATATCAGGTGGAAGTCAATGCACTTTGGTATAATGCGGTATGTTATACACTGAAGTTAGCCCGGGAGGCCGGTGACGCTAAATTTGTAAAGGAATGGGAAAAGATTCCTGAAAAAATAAAAGAGAACTTTATTCAGGTTTTTTGGTATAATGAAAAAGAGTACTTGGCCGATTATGTGGGGACGAAAGGACAGAATGTATTTGTACGCCCGAATCAGATTATCGCTTGTTCGCTTGAATTCAGCCCGTTGACGGATGAAATGAAAAGGAAAGTGCTGGATGTGGTGAGAAGAGAACTGCTGACTCCCCGGGGATTGCGTACATTATCGCCTAAGAACCCGAATTATAAAGGATTATACGGAGGAAATCAGGCGGTTCGGGATGAAGCTTATCACCAGGGGACGGTGTGGCCTTGGCTGACCGGTCCGTATATTGAGGCTAATTTCCGTTTATACGGAGCCGCTTTTGTGCCTACGGCAAAAGAACTGGTTGCTGGTTTTGAGGAAGACATGACGTTGTATGGCGTATGTTCTATCTCGGAGGTTTACGATGGAAATCCTCCTTATGCCCCGAATGGATGTATTTCCCAAGCCTGGAGTGTAGGGGAAATCCTTCGTAGCTTGGCATGGATTGAGAAATTCGAGAAAGATGTTCCGAAGAAGAGGAGGGGATAAAATAGTTAATGATTTGAATTTGAATAATATATGAAGACGAGAGTGTTAATGTTCGGTTGGGAGTTTCCGCCTCATATTGCGGGAGGTTTGGGAACTGCCTGTTTAGGCCTGACGAAAGGGCTTGCTAAACAGGGTGTAGAAGTGTTGTTTGTTATGCCAAAAGCCAGTGGGGATGAAGATCAGAGTGCAGCGAAAATTATCAATGCAAGTGATGTCGAGGCTTTGTTCGATGTAGTCGATGTAGAAGAATATTGGAAAAATATCAATTTTATGGAAATCGGATCGAACCTGATTCCCTATATGGATCCAGAGCATTTTGAAAAAGAAGTGAATGAACGGATCAAAACGGGACAGCGGGAGGAACGGATCGGATTTAAAAATAAGTATACTTTTTCCGGAAAATACGGGGCAAATTTGATGGAAGAAGTCGCCCGTTATGCTATTGTAGCGGCCACCATAGCGCGTCAGCAAAAATTTGACGTGATTCATGCGCACGATTGGCTGACGTATGCTGCGGGTATTGCTGCGAAAAAGGTATCCGGTAAGCCCTTGGTTATTCATGTGCATGCTACGGAATTTGATAGAAGTGGCGAGAATGTGAATCAATTAGTATACGATCTGGAACGGCAGGGCATGTTGGCTGCCGACCGGGTGATCACGGTGAGTAATCTGACGCGGAATATTGTTATCAACCGGTATGGAATAGATCCGGCAAAGGTAGTAACTGTGCATAATGCAGTCGACTTTCAGTCCTATAAGGATATGGATGTAGAGAAAGGCGTAAAAGAAAAGGTAGTTACTTTTTTAGGACGTATTACTTATCAGAAAGGACCGGAGTATTTTATCGAGGCTGCCAATAAAGTATTGAAAGCTTATCCAAATGTCCGGTTTGTCATGGCGGGAAGTGGAGATTTGATGAACCGTTCTATCCGAAGGGTGGCTAAACTGAGGATAGCTACACATTTCCATTTCACCGGCTTTCTGAAGGGGCAGGATGTGCAAAAGATGTTTGCCCAAAGCGATGTGTACGTTATGCCATCGGTATCTGAACCTTTCGGTATTTCTCCTTTGGAAGCGATGCGTTCCGGAGTGCCTACAATTATTTCCAAACAATCCGGGGTAGCAGAAGTTTTAAAACATGCTTTGAAAGTAGATTTTTGGGATGTAGATGCTTTGGCTGATGCGATTTACGGTTTGTTGAAATATCCGGCACTTTCGCGAATGGCAGGACGTTGCGGATTGGAAGAAGTGAATACGCTGAAATGGGAAAATGCTGCTTATCTGCTAAAACATATTTACGAAGAAGTAAAACAAAATTGAATGGGAGAATGGACTTTTAGCAACGGAGGGAGGGCTTTAAATAGGAATAAAACAATAAATTAAAATAGTATGGATAAAAAGACATTATGCTTGTATTTTCAAGTTCATCAGCCGGTGCGCTTAAGAAAATATCACTTTTTCGATATAGGTAAGAGTCATGACTATTATGATGACTTTGCCAATCGTACGATTACCCAAAAAGTGGCCCAGAGATGTTATATACCAGCCAATAAGATGATGCTGGAACTGATAAAGAAATACGGGAAAAACTTTAAAGTCAGTTTTTCCATATCTGGCCTGGCTATCGAGCAGTTTGAAAAATATGCTCCGGAGGTAATCGATGGTTTTAAAGCCTTGGCTAAAACAGGTTGCGTAGAATTTTTGGCCGAAACTTACTCACATTCTTTGGCTAGTTTAGCGGATGAAAAAGAGTTCAATACTCAGGTAAAACAACACGCAGAACTGATGAAAAAGTTATTGGGTTATACTCCTGTATCTTTCCGGAACACAGAGCTCATTTATTCTGATAAAATCGGAGAGATGGTCGCTCGTATGGGGTATACTACGATGTTGACAGAGGGAGCGAAACACATATTAGGCTGGAAGAGTCCGAATTATGTTTATACCAACTCTCTGAATCCGAAATTGAGATTATTGTTGAAAAATTTCCGGTTGAGCGATGATATTGCTTTTCGCTTTTCCGACCGGTCGTGGGGGGAATGGCCGCTTACGGCAGAAAAATATACCGGTTGGCTGACAGAAGCCGTGAAGAATGAGGACGTCATTAACCTGTTTATGGATTACGAAACTTTGGGAGAGCATCAGCCGGAAGATACCGGGATATTTGCTTTTATGAGAAGTTTACCGGAACAGGTACTGGCTACTTCTGCTTTTGAATTTCTTACTCCCCGCGAGGTTGTTGCCAAGCATCAGCCCGTAGCTCCCTTAAACGTACCTTTCCCTATTTCATGGGCAGATGAAGAAAGAGATTTGACGGCCTGGCTGGGAAATGAACTGCAAATGGAAGCTTTTGAGGAATTGTATAAGACTCGGGACAAAGTAAAAGCTTTGGATGATCCGGAAATCAATTACGATTATAAATGCTTGCAAGCCAGCGATCATTTTTATTATATGTGTACCAAGTTGTTTTCGGATGGAATTGTACATGAATATTTTACTCCTTACGATTCTCCTTACGAAGCCTTTATTAATTATATGAATGTGCTGAGTGATTTTATTGCTCAGGTGGATGAAAAGACCGAGAATGCAGCAAAGGGGAAAAAGAAGCTGAAGGAAGAACCGAAAAAAGAAAAGAAAGAAATAAAGAAAGAAAGAGCCGGAAAGAAAGAGGTTGCTGCTGAGGTTCAGGCTGTGGAAGCTGAAAGAAAGGAACAAAAATTGGAAAAGGCTGCCCGGAAAGCGGAAAATGAGAAAATTGAGACGGAAGTTAAAAACGCCCGTATAGATAAATCCGCTAAAGGTACCCGGCGAACGACTAAAAAATAAATGATATTAGCATAATGAATAGAAATGAAGTTTACGGATCAGCTGAAAACAGTGAGATCTGTAAACTTCATGTTTTTATGGTGGAAAGCTGCGAATAAAGTCGTTTTTGTTTTATACGTTCTGGCTGCTGGAACGAATGAATTTATGGGGGACATTTGGGTTTTTTATGTATTTTAACTGTCTCTCCTATTGTTTTTTTCGTATCTTTGCGCGCACTTTTGTTTAAATATAAGATTATGGATAACAATAAATTGAAGAATCCCGCCTATTTGTTTGAGGTCAGTTGGGAGGTTTGTAATAAAGTCGGAGGGATACATACGGTAATTTCTACGAAGGCTTTGAATATGGTGAAAGAATACAGTAACAGCCATATTCTGATCGGTCCGGATGTCTGGAGATATACGGAACAGAATCCGGAATTTATTGATGATCCCCGGTTGTTTAAATCCTGGCGGGTGAAAGCGGCCCAGGAAGGCTTACGTATCAAAGTGGGAAGGTGGAATGTTGCAGGACAACCTGTCGTGATTTTGGTCGATTTTACCACTTTTATCACACAGAAAGATGCGATCTTTTCTTCTTTTTGGGAAAAATATAAGTTGGATTCTATTAGCGGACAATGGGATTATATAGAACCGGCTCTTTTCGGATATGCGTCGGGAAAAGTTATTGAAAGCTTTGTGCGTTTTAATACGACGATGCGGCAACGCATTATTGCTCAGTTTCATGAATGGATGACTGGTACCGGACTTTTATACCTGAAGTACGCGATGCCTCAGGTGGGTTGTGTGTTTACAACTCATGCTACGGTATTGGGACGTTGTGTAGCGGGGAATAATTTACCCTTATACAGCGAGATGAAAAATTATGTGCCGGAGGAATTAGCCCGTCGTTTTAATGTGGTTTCCAAACAATCTTTGGAGAAGACGGCGGCCCACAATGCTGATTGTTTCACAACGGTCAGCGAGATTACAGCCACTGAATGTTCTCATTTTCTGGATGTAGATGTGGATTTGGTGACTCCGAATGGTTTTGAAAATGTCTTTACGCCGAAAGATACGGAATTCGAAGAGAAGCGAAAAGCCGGGCGGGAGAAATTTATAAAAATTGCTCAGGCTCTGCTGAGACGTCCGGTCAGTGAGAATGCTTTGATTATCGGTATCAGTGGACGGTATGAATTTAAGAATAAAGGAATCGATGTATTTATAGAAGCTTTGGGGCGTTTAAACCGGAATAACGGTATGAACCGGGAAGTACTGGCTTTTGTGTTGGTTCCTGCCGGTCAGAATGGTCCTAACAAGGAATTGTTGCACAATCTGGAATATCCTAACGATCCGGTGAATGGAAGTACTTACCTGACTCATTATTTATCCGATGAAATGCATGATCCGGTTATGAATAGTATCCGGGTACAAAAGCTCGATAACGGGGAAAACGATCCGGTGAAGGTGTTCTTCGTACCTAGTTATTTAAATGGAGACGACGGTGTGTTCGATATGCCTTATTACGATCTGTTGATCGGAATGGATTTAACGATTTTCCCTTCTTATTACGAACCCTGGGGGTATACTCCTCTGGAAAGCTTGGCTTTTAAAGTGCCCACTATTACTACAACTTTGGCCGGTTTTGGGGTATGGGTAAAAGAACATTACAATATGGACCACCCGGGAATAGAGATTATTCGCCGGGAAGATGGTAATAGCGACGAGGTGATTGGAGCTATTGCTGACCGGATTAAAAGTTTTACTACACTGGATGAACAGGAGATTCTTCAATATAAAGAGAATGCGAAAGATGTTTCCCGGATTGCGTTATGGGATAATCTGATTATTTATTATAAAAAGGCCTATGAGATCGCTTTAAATCAGGTGAATGAACGCTTGAAAGCGATGCCGGTTGCTTTAAATGAGCAGGTATCGTATATTGAAAAGCAACTTTCGGTGAATACACCTCATTGGATTAGTGTGATGATCCATCGCTCTATTCCGGAAAAATTAATAGCGCTGGAAGAACTGGCCAAGAATTTATGGTGGTGTTGGAACGATGAAGCCCGGGAGTTGTTTAGAAGCATCGATATGGAACAGTGGCGGGCATGTGGACATAATCCGATTGCTTTACTGGATAAAATTTCATTGAACCGTTATAAGGAATTGGAAAATGATCCGGAATTTGTCAGTCGCTTGGAAAGTGTTTACGCTCACTTCAGAGCCTATATGGACGGAAAGGAGCATATGAGTGGGGCAGGAGTTGCTTATTTCAGTATGGAATACGGGTTGCATACTTCCTTGAAAATCTACTCCGGTGGTCTGGGTATTTTAGCCGGAGATTATTTGAAGGAAGCCAGCGATAAAGGTACTAAAATTACGGCGGTAGGATTGTTGTATCGTTACGGTTATTTTACCCAGAAACTTTCTGCTATGGGAGATCAGGAAGCGGAATATGAAGCTCAGGATTTTATGAAAATTGCGGTTACTCCTGTGCGGGATCGGGAAGGGAATTGGCTGACAGTAAGTCTGGTCTTCCCGGGACGTAATGTATATGCAAGGATCTGGAGAGTGGATGTGGGACGTATTGAATTATATTTGTTGGATACGGATTTTGAAGATAATCTTCAGGAAGATCGCTCTATTACCCACCATTTGTATGGAGGGGATTGGGAAAATCGTTTGAAACAGGAATTGTTATTGGGGTGCGGAGGTATACAGGCTTTGCGGAAATTGGGGATTGATGCAGCGACTTATCATTGTAATGAAGGTCACGCTGCCTTTACCGGATTGGAACGCTTGAAAGAATATATCACGGAACAAGGTTTATCGTTTGCTGAAGCGATGGAGGTGGTGAGAGCTTCCTCTCTCTTTACGACCCATACCCCCGTCCCCGCGGGACACGATTTCTTCTCCGAAAATATGTTACGTACTTATATTTCCCATTTCGCCGATCGGTTAAAGATTAGTTGGGAACAACTATTGGGGTTGGGAAAAATCAATATGGCCGATCCCAATGAAAAATTCTCTATGAGCTTTCTGGCGGCCAATTTATCTCAGGAAGTAAATGGCGTGAGTTGGTTGCACGGAGAAGTGAGCCGGGAGATTTTTAAAGGATTATGGCCGGGGTATTTACCGGAAGAGTTACATATCAGTTATGTGACGAACGGAGTTCATTATCCGACCTGGACAGCTCCGGAATGGAAGAAAATAGAAGCATCTATTTTTGGAGAGGCTTTTCAAACCCATCATTACGATAAAAAATGTTTTGAAGAGATTTATACCGTGTCCGATGACGTTGTTTTCGAAGTGCGGAATAAATTGAGAAAACGGTTGATCGACCACGTAAAGAAAATGCTGACGGATGGAGTTACTGCTTCTTATTTTACTCCCCGGCAGGTGATTGAAATACACGATACCTTGCGGGATGATATTTTAACAATAGGGTTTGCCCGTCGTTTTGCCACCTATAAACGGGCTCATTTGTTATTCCGTAATCTGGATCGTCTGGATGAGATTGTGAACAATCCCCAGCATCCCGTACAGTTTATTTTTGCCGGGAAAGCCCATCCTGCAGATAAGGCCGGTCAGGATTTGATCAAACGGATTGTCGAGATATCCAAGCATCCTAAATTTATGGGTAAGATTTTATTCTTACCGAATTACGATATGGATTTGGCAAAGAAGCTGGTGCAGGGAGTGGATGTGTGGATGAATACCCCTACACGTCCTCAGGAAGCTTCCGGAACAAGTGGAGAGAAAGCTGCGATGAACGGAGTGATGCATTTTAGTGTGTTGGACGGCTGGTGGGTAGAGGGCTATCGTCCCGATGCCGGTTGGATGCTTCCTATGGAACGTACTTATGAAAATCAATCTTTTCAGGATGAACTCGATTCGGAAATGATTTATAATATCATAGATGATGAGATTGCCCCCTTGTTTTACGATAAGAATGCAGCGGGGATGTCGCCTAAATGGATTAGCTATATTAAAAATACGATTGCTAAGGTCGCTTCCAATTTTACGACTAACCGGATGTTGATCGATTACGAAAATCAATATTATATTCCGATGTCGGAACGGTATCATCAGATGATTGCAAATGATTTTGCCATGGCAACTGAAATTGCAGAATGGAAAAAGAAAGTGACGCGCGAATGGGATAATATTGAAGTGGTCAGTCTGGATATTCCGAATCGCTCCAAACAAATCATCGCTTTAGGGAAGGCGTATTGGGGAGAAGTAACCTTGGAAATCGGAGATCTGTCGATGGAAGATATAGGGGTGGAATTGGTTGCTGCCGAACAGAAAAACGACCGTTTGGTGATTCGTCATCAGTATGATTTCACTCCGGTATCTCAGGAAGACGGGAAAGCTACCTATCATATTGATGTGACAGCAGATGCCCCGGGCGTGCTCAATTTAGCTTTGCGTATTTATCCGAAAAATCCTTTGCTCCCTCATCGGCAGGATTTTGCTTTGGTAAAATGGTTATAATTACTTTTTTAAACCAATAGGAAAGAGCCGCTCTGTGCGGCTCTTTTTAGTGACAGGAGAACAGTTGTTTTGTCTTCGATGGCGTTTTACCGGCAGACTGTATTGATTTTTGTCAAAAAAATGTTGGAATGTTATGAGACCTGAAGAATATTATGCCCGAAAACAAACAGAGATACAACGGGAATTACGATTGATAAAGAAAAAGCGGAATGGTATTACGCTGGGGAAGATCGGACTATTTGTCGGAAGTTGTATCGGTTTGTATTTTTTTGCGACAACAGCCGCTTGGGAAATATTGGCTGCAATTGGCTGTGGTATCGTTTTATTTGTTATTTTATCTGTCTGGGAAAATAAAGTAATCGTTCAGATTCGGAAATGTGAGATGAGTAGCGCTTGCTGCCAGACGGAATTGAATTATCTGGAAGGGGATTATGTCGGTTTGGCAACAGGCGTGGAGTATGGAAAGGCCGATCATCCGTATGCGATGGATTTGGATATTTTAGGAGATCATTCCCTTTTCCAACATATAAACAGGACTGTTACTCCGGGAGGAAAAAATAAATTGGCTGATTGGCTGCTCGCTCCTTCCCGGATGGCCTTGGAAATAAAAGAAAGGCAGGCGGCTGTGGAAGAATTAGCGGGATTCCCGGATTGGTGTAACGAATTTCGGGTAGAAGGAAAGCTCTATGCTCCGGAAGAAAGCAGACCCATAGATTTAACGACCTGGTTGAATGCTCCGCCCTATTTTTCACGTCCTTTCAGTTGGATTTATGTGAGTAATATCCTGACAGGGGGAGCATGGATAGCCGTATTATTTTCCTGGCTTCCTTTTATTTTTGCTTTGGTATTATCGCTTGGGCAATTGGGATGGGTAACGTTTCATTCAAAACGTATGAGCCTGTATAATGAACAATTAGACGGGTTTATACGAATCACGGCCGTCTATTTGCGTTTAATCCGCCGTATGGAAGAAATTCCGTTTCATTCGAAGCGTTTGGCCGACTTGAAAGAGAGATTAATGGGCAAGAATCAGCATGCTTTAAAGGCTTTTGCTACTTTGAATTATCAGTTGAACCGTTTTGAACAGCGAGGTAATTTTTTGGCAAATAGCTTGTTGAACGGATTGGGTACCCATACGTTTTATGTAATAAGAAATTTGGACCGCTGGAAGACCCTCTACGGAAGCTCTGTTTTAAAATGGATAGAGGCCGTAAATGAAACAGATGCCTTGGTAAGTATGGCCGTTTATCGTTTTAACCATCCGGAGTATACAGTTCCGGTTTTAAAAGAAGATAAATGGTTATCGGCTGAAAAGGCGGGGCATCCTTTGCTGGGAAAAGACGGAGGGATAAAAAACGATTTTTCTGTTCAGAAAATCCATCAGTTTTCTGTTATAACGGGAGCAAATATGGCTGGAAAAAGTACCTTTTTAAGGACGATCGGAGTAAATTTAGTATTGGCTTTATCTGGAAATGTTGTTTGTAGCCGGAAGTTTGAATTTAGTTTGATGGAACTTTTTACAAGTATGCGGACGACAGATAATTTAGCCCGGGGAACTTCTTATTTTCATGCAGAATTACTGCGGTTAAAGCAGTTGGTAAGCCGGGCAGAACAGACGGACCGGCTTTTTATTATTTTGGATGAAATGTTGAAAGGTACCAATTCCCAGGATAAGCTTTATGGTTCTTTGAAGTTTCTGGAACGCTTACTGCAGTTGCCGGTTTCCGGGATTGTTGCCACCCACGATCTGGCGTTGGGAGAATTGGCTGAAAAATATCCGGATCATTTTCAGAATTATTGTTTTGAGATTACCTCTACGGACGAAGCGATTCAATACGATTATCAATTGAAAGCCGGAATTAGCCGCAATATGAATGCTTCGCTGCTTCTTCGGAAGATGGGTTTAATTCAATGACAAAAATGTCCTCTCTCTCATCGGGCACGATAGTGATTGTCGTGAAGAATCGCCAGTATTTTCTCTTTAAAAGCGCCTTGGATGAGGATTTGTCCGTCCTTGACCGATCCCCCGACCCCGCATTTATTTTTCAGTAATTTAGCCAGTTCTTTTAAATCTTCTTCCGAACCGATAAAACCCTGAATCAGAGTAACAGTTTTTCCGGCTCTTTGCTTAGTGTCCAATACGACTTTCAAGTTCTGCTTTTCTGGAGAAAGCGTTTCCGGTGTAGTTTCTTGTGCATATTCATAATTGTAGTCCGGATTGGTGGAATAGACAATATTGATTCTTCCTTTTTTATTGCTCATAAAATTGTGTTTTAGTGGATACCGAAATAATTCTTTTTGTAAAGAACGGGTTTCTGTTCTTCCGGTTGGTTTCTTCTGCAAAATTAAAGTTTTTTGTTTAAATTTCAGCAAAAGACTTGATCAGTTGGAAATAGCGATTATTTTTGTATGATTTAAAACATAGATGTGCTTTAGTGGACCTTTTCGTTTTATTTTTCGAGGGAGAAAATCAGATGAAAAGAATGAATTTTAAGAAGAGTAGGTTTTTTAATGTAAACGTATAATTTAAAAACGATGAATAAAATACTGAAAAAAAGGTATTTTTCGGACAGGGTAGTGCAAATGGAAGTAGAAGCTCCTTTAATTGCAAGAGCCCGTAAACCGGGAAATTTTGTAATTGTCAGAGTCGGTGAAAGAGGAGAACGTATTCCTTTGACAATTTCTGAAGCCGATACTCAACGCGGAAGCATCACTTTAGTGGTTCAAAAAATGGGGGTGTCCTCTACGAAATTGTGTGAATTGGGAGAAGGGGAGTATATTACGGATTTGGTCGGTCCTTTGGGAAAGGCAACGCATATTGAAAAGGTGGGGACTGTATTGGCTTGTGGAGGGGGTGTTGGGGTAGCGCCTTTATTGCCGATTGTACAGGGTTTTAAAGCAGCGGGTAACAGAGTAGTGTCAGTAATTGCTGCCCGGAATAAGGATCTGGTCATTTTAGAGGAAGAAATAAACCGCTATTCGGATGAAGTGATCGTGATGACAGATGATGGTAGCTATGGACGGAGAGGGTTGGTGACAGAAGGTATGGAAGAAGTAATAAAACGGGAGAAGATAGATATGGCTGTTACTATCGGGCCTGCGATTATGATGAAATTTTGTTCGAAGTTAACGGAAAAGTATGCGATTCCTACGATAGCGAGTTTAAATGCGATTATGGTAGATGGTACGGGTATGTGTGGGGCCTGCCGGGTGACGGTGGGAGGAAAAACGCGTTTTACTTGTATTGATGGACCGGAATTCGATGCGCACCAGATCGATTTCGATGAGATGATGTCGAGATTAGGGGGATATAAAAATATAGAGACTGAAAAAATGGGTCATTTATAATTTTGGGGGGAAAATAAGGCAGTTTTAGGGAGGATATAAGGATGGGATGGAGAGAATCATTTTTCTGATAAAACTGAAAAGAAAGGTAGAGAGAAACGGTAAAATAGAAATTTGTAATAAGTTGCGATATGGCTGTAAGCGATAGAAATACGGATTGGAGAAAAAAACTCCGGGAAGAAATAAAGGGAAAAGAAAGAACTGAAATCGAACGGGTGAAAATGCCGGAATTGGAACCGACAGAGCGAATAAAGAGCCAGCGTCTGGAAGTAAATACGGGGCTTACGGAAGAGATGGCTCTCCGGGAAGCAAAGAGATGTATGGATTGTGTAAATCCGACTTGTATGGAAGGCTGTCCGGTAGGGATCGATATTCCGGGATTTATTAAGAATATCGAAAGAAGAGCCTTTGGGGAAGCTGCGGCTGTGCTGAAGCAAACCAGTGCTTTACCGGCAGTTTGCGGGAGAGTATGCCCTCAGGAAAAACAATGTGAAGCAAAGTGTTTTTATATTCAAAAACTGAAGAAAGAACCGGTAGCTATCGGCTATCTGGAGAGATTTGCTGCCGATTATGAGCGGGAGTCCGGACAGGTTTTCCTTCCGGAAGTAGCTGTTTCCACTGGAATCCGGGTAGCTGCTATTGGTTCTGGGCCTTCGGGCTTGTCTTTTGCAGGCGATATGGTAAAATTAGGATATGATGTGACTGTATTTGAGGCTTTGCATGAAATCGGGGGCGTTTTAAAGTATGGTATCCCTGAATTCCGTTTACCCAATAAAGTGGTGGATGTGGAAGTCGATAACCTGCGGAAAATGGGGGTGAAATTTGTGACTAATTTTATTGTAGGACTGACAGAATCGATAGAGGAATTGAAAGCAGAAGGATTTCAAGGATTTTATGTGGGCTCGGGGGCCGGATTACCCCGTTTTATGAATATTCCGGGAGAAAATGCCAATGGAATTCTTTCTTCGAATGAATATCTTACCCGGGTAAATTTGATGGGAGCAGATCAGGAAGATGCAGATACTCCGGTTTTTCGCGGGAAAAATGTAGTCGTAGTAGGAGGCGGAAACACCGCTATGGATTCTGTACGGACAGCAAAGCGCTTGGGGGCAGAGAGAGCTATTATTGTATACCGGCGCAGTGAGGCAGAAATGCCTGCCCGTATAGAAGAGGTAAAACATGCGAAAGAAGAAGGATGCGAGTTTCTTACCTTGACCAATCCGGTTGAATATGTGGCCAACGAACAAGGACGGGTAAAACAGGTGAAAGTGCAGAAAATGGCTTTGGGAGAACCGGACGAAAGCGGAAGAAGAAGTCCCGTCCCCGTAGAAGGATCTGAATATTTGATCGATGCGGATGTCGTTGTGGTAGCAGTGGGGGTTTCTCCCAACCCGATTATTCCCCATTCTGTATCCGGACTGGAAGTTTCCCGGAAAGGGACAATTGTTGTCGATGAAAATACGATGCAATCTACTATTCCGGGTTTATATGCCGGAGGAGATATCGTCAGGGGAGGAGCAACCGTTATTTTAGCTATGGGAGACGGACGCCGGGCTGCTTTTTATATGGATAAATATTTGAAAAATTTTAAGTCGGATGGAATGAGCTGAAGAAGAATTGAATTCTTGGAGAAAAGTAAAATAATTATTGTCTGCGAAAGATCCGAATAAAATGTTTGAATACAGGAAATACTGCTGAAATCCGGTTGGCTAAATTCAAATAGGAATAAAAATTACACATTAGGGACGTGCCCTAATGTGTAATTTTTTTAAGAGGGTATTTTCATTTTAAAAATTTATATTCCGATTCAATCTCTGATTTTAGAAATGTTTTTTATTTTAAACTTTATTAAAAATATTGTATAATTTTAAATAATTTTTTATGTTTGTACACGGCTGTTTAAAGGTAGAATCCTTGATAAAGCAGGTTTGGGTGTGGAAATAAAATTTAGGTGTCGTCCATATACAAATTTTTATAAAAAATAAATGCTATAAGTTATGAAAAGACTTTTGTTTTCTATTTTGATTTTGGCGGGTATTTCTGGTGGAGTACTGGCTCAAGAGAATTTTTATTGGGGATTTAGGGGGGGAATGAACTTATCCCATACGGTACAGAAAGCGGATATGGGAGCTGATTTGGATTACAAGAGTAAACCTGGTTTTCGGGTGGGGATGGTTGTAGGAACAGGAATTGTAAAAAATTTGTCTTTAGAGACAGGATTATATTTTACGACATTGGGTATGAAAAATAAATTGATCACGGATGAGGTGAAGTTTAGCATCAATTATATACAACTTCCGATTCAATTTGCTTTTCGTCCGGATTTGGGAAAGAAACTTCGGTTGCATGTGGGGATGGGGCCCTATGTAGCTTGTGGGGTAGGAGGAAAGATTGAAAATCGTTCGGAAAATATAGATGTGTATGGGGAGGAAGACTATTTTAAAAGATTTGATGCGGGAATGTCCGTATCCGGGGGATTGTGTATTGGTAAATTTTTTGTTGGCTTAGGGTATGATTGGGGATTGGTGGATATATTTACGAATCAGTTTAAAGCGGATATTGGTGTAATAGGCGGAGGAAGTTCAGAAGGGCGGAGATTGCATAACCGGAATTTCTGGGTGGGAATCGGTATTAATCTGTGAGGAGACAGTTCTTTTTAGGAAAAATAAAAGTAATTGACAGATATTTAATACAGTGAAAAGAAGAAAACGACTTGTATAAAGAGGGGAAAACATGCGATTCTACAAGTATCCCGGTGTTTTCTGAATAATATTAATGCTCTTCCGGGAAAAGGGCCTAAACTGATAAGCTATGAAAAAGTTTTTACTATGTCTTTTGATTGTAGGAGGTATTTTTTTTGAATTGAAAGCTCAGGAAGAAATGTATTGGGGGCTAAGGGGCGGGTTGAATCTTTCCAATATCCATGAAAAAACGGATGTAGATGTGACTGCTGATTGGGAAAATAGGGCCGGTTTTCGTCTCGGAATGGTTATTGGTGCACCTCTCAAGGGTAAATTGTATATTGAACCGGGTATATATTTTACGACTTTGGGTATGAAATACAAGGACGATAAAGATGAGATGAAGTTGAATATAAACTATTTACAGATACCGATTCTCCTTACCTTTCGTCCTCATATAGGAGAAAACACCAGATTGCATTTAAGTGCGGGACCTTATGTCGCTTGCGGAGTGGGAGGAAAGATGAAATTTAATAAGGTCAAAGTGGATATTTTTGGAGATGATGAACTGGTTAAGCGTTTTGATGGAGGTATTTCTTTCAGTGGAGGTTTTAGTATCAAGCGTTTTTATATTGGAATGGGGTATGATTTGGGGCTTGTTAATATAGAATCTAAATCTTCCGATTCTGCTGCTGTAGTCGTTGGAGCAAGTTCAGAAACATATAACCGGAATTTCTGGGTGGGAATCGGTATTAATTTGCAATAATTTTTTATATTCATTTATCAAACAGAGGGGGTTGTACAGCCTCCTCTGTTTGTATAGGTTTATTTTTGAATTTATGCCTTTAGTTTTTCGGCCATGGCATAAGCAATATTCCGGCAATCTTCTACGTCCTGAGATTTGGGAGAACCGGAAGCATCGGCATGGGGAGCTACGATTTCCCATTTCATTTTGTCTGCAAATTGAGTGAAACGGGGGAGTGCGCCTCCTGCCCAGGTTTTATTGGTAAAAAAAGCCAGGTAGTGATTTTTGATACCCATATTTTCCAATTCACTTAAAAGGGTTTCCATAGTAGGAAAAATCCCACCGTTGTAAGAGCAACTTCCCAAGATGACCCCTTTATACCGGAAAATATCGTTGATCATATAAGAAGGATGGGTTTTAGAGGTGTCGTGTATTCTGATTTTTTTTATACCTTTTTCTGCCAGAAAACGACCGATCAGATCGGCCATTTTTTCGGTATGACCGTACATACTACTGAAAGCGATGACAACGCCTTCTTCGGTTTCATATTTACTCCATTTATCGTATTTGGCGATGATTTCGGGAATGTGACTTCTCCAGATGGGGCCGTGGGTGGCACAAATCATACGGATAGCGAGACCCCCTAATTTTTTCAGAGCTGTTTGGGCCGGCATGCCATACTTTCCGACGATATTGGAATAATAACGGCTGATTTCTTCTTCCAGATACTCTAAATCTACCTGATCATCGAAGATTCCTCCGTCCAGTGTACCAAAAGCTCCGAATACATCCCCGCTGAATAATAATTGTTCTTTGGGCAAATAGGTGACCATGGTCTCCGGCCAGTGAAGCATGGGTACCATATAAAAATTCAATTGCTGTTCTCCGAGGTTCAGACAGCTTCCTTCTTTTACTTCCAGAAGATTGGTATGAACGCCGTAAAAGTTTTCCAGCATAGGGAAAGTTTTATTGTTTCCTACCAGGGTTAAATCCGGATAATGACAGAGAAGAGCTTTTATTGCTCCGGAATGATCCGGCTCCATATGGTTAATAATCAAATAATCTACTTTTCTTCCGTTTAAGGTTGCTTCGAGACTTTCTATATAATCGTCCATGCGGCTTCTTTCTATGGTATCGATAACGGCTACCTTTTCGTCTATAATGACGTAGGAGTTGTAAGCTACGCCTTTTGGAAGCGGCCAATAATTTTCAAATAAATGCGTTCTTCGGTCATTTACTCCGATCCAAAAGATGTTTTTTTTAATCTCTATTGCCTGATTCATATAAATTGTATTTTGTGATTAGATTTAATTTATCTTATTCGTTTTAAAAACCGAAGAATAGATTCTGGCCGAAGGAATATTTTCAAACTTTCCTTATCGGTTCTAAAAAATAGAATTCTTCTGTCGGTATGCAAAGGTAAAAAAAAGTCGTCATATACCATATGACGACTTTTTAAACTCATTTCTTATCGATTATTTAATTCCTAATTTATCTTTTAATGCCTGAGGAAGAGCATCTTTATGAATCATAATAGAAGTCGTTTTGTATGCTACAAACGGATAGGAAGCATATAAATAACCGTGGTATTGGTTATAATCTCCCCAGGAGTTTTTAATAATGAAATATTTGTTTCCATTCTGATCGACAGCCTTCCCGACAGCATGCATTCCGTGGTCGTCAGTGGTCTGGAAATTATCGAAAGCTTCTTGACGCATTTCCTGGGTGATGGTTTTTTCTTTGCCCGGTTTTTCTAACAATTTAGCTTGTTTGTCTTCCTTTTTCATCTTTACCCATTTTGCAATTTCAGCATCACTGGTTTCTGTATTTTCCATATCCGGAACAATGGCAATTCCGTCTCTTAAGAATCCGATTTCAGAAACGTCAGATCCCCAGGAGAACGTATAACCGTTGTCAATGGCTTTGTCCAATACTTCCATCAACTCATCCAACGGAAGGTTGTAACTTTCTTCCCCAATCCAGTTGTCGGGAACTTCCAGCGCAAATTTTGTATAGAAAGGATGATGGGTGAAAGAAGTCAGACTGATATAGTCGTCCATATTTAATCCGGTAGACTGGTAGAAAGACATAGGAGTATATTCTTTTCCCCGGAAGGTGAATTTTTCCGGTTTGGCGCCTAGGTAAGCATCCAGAATGCCGTCGAATCCCTTTTTCCAGGCTGTACTTAATTTTTTATTCGGATTTGATACGATCACTTTCAGATAAGCTCCGAGCACTCCGTCGAGCTCCGCATGAGCGTGTATATTTTCTCCGTAATTTAAGCCACTGTATATTTCCAGCGGAACGATACCGTAGTTTTTGATAGCCCAGTTAACATCGGCGGAAGCTCCTCCCTGTGCAAAATTCATACAACCGTGCATACGGACATATTTATCTGCTTTTTCGTTATATGTATTCCAAACGATATACATAGGAGCTAAGCTTACACTGTCTTTACCAAGACGCATCATTTCCGATTCCAGAAAGGAAATGGTCGACCAGGACCAGCAGGTACCGGCTCTATCCTGAGATTTTACGGAAGTAGCAGGCAAACGTTTGAGTTCTGTAAACTGATAACCTTGTTTTTCTTCTTCTTTTTTCTTTTTCTTGCTGTTACCTGCCGTTGCTACTGTAGCGAGAGCCAGCAACAAGCTAAACATTAAAAGTGCGGTTTTTCTCATTTTAAATTTATTTTAAAAGTTTGTTGTCCACTTTTCATTCTGGCTTTATGGACGTTTATAGTTTAATTTTAGATCTCTATTGGGGGATAAAGATAATGATTTTATTCAATAGGAGGAATTTCGTCCTGAAGAAAGCGATATTTCCGGTTACAAATGGCGATAAAGATAACGCCGGCAATCAGCATGATTAAGGTATCCAAATGAGAAGCTGTCGGATGGAGATCCTTAAATAAGGCATGTGTTTGTAAGGCAGAAGCGTCTGAAGTAAAGGTTACAGCAGCTAAGAAGTTGTTGGCCAGATGTAATCCGATAGCTAGTTCCAGTCCGTCGTCTTTTATTGCGATAAATCCCAGTATTAGTCCCATCAGCATGTATTGGGGAAGGGCAACTTCTATTCCGAAAGCTTTAATTTCCGGATTACTGATATGCATAAGCCCGAAAAGAATAGCGATCAGGAAAAAGGCAACCCATTTGGATTTAAAAAGAAGCGCGGCGCCTTGCATCAGATATCCCCGGAAAAGAATTTCTTCAAAAGCCGTCTGGAAAGGGAGAAATATCAGGGAAATGATTACCAGTATAAGGAAGTTGACCGGATCAAACTGGAACAAAATATCCGAATCGTTTGACGTCCCTATTGTAATGGCAAACGTGATAAGGGTGAGAATACTCCAGATTGCGGCACCGAAACCCAATCGCTTCCAGTCGAATTTCGGACGTCCCGTAACAATGTCCAGGTATTTCTTTTTTTGAATGAAATGAATACAAAGAAAAAGAGCTATAAAGCCGCCTACGAAAGTAAATAATGTAAGGGCAAGACCTGCATTCGTGGAGGTCAAGGTACCTATATTTCCTTGCATGGCAGCTTCCGGATTTTGGATAATCAGGTAGACGGCCAGTGGCAGACTTGCAATTTGTATGGCAACGAAAACGATAAGAAGGGTGAGTACATAAAAAGTCCAGTGATTTTTTCCCCTGTACGCTTTTTCCAGAAACATAATTGTTGAATTTACAAAAGTTAAAATTTATCTCCGAGATTTTTTAATAATAGTTCCAGACTGTATTCATCGGGAATCAGCACCTGTCGGGCTTTGCTTCCTTCAAAGGGACCCACAATGCCTGCGGCCTCCAGTTGATCTACAATGCGTCCCGCCCGGTTATACCCGATAGAAAAACGGCGCTGTATAGAGGAAGTCGAACCCTGTTGGGAGTTCACCACTAATTTAGCGGCTTCTTCAAATAAAGGATCTTTCACTCCCAGATCGGCTTCTTGAATATTACTTCCTCCCTCGTTTTCCGGAATGTATTCCGGTAGGGCGAAAGCGGAAGGATAAGATTGCTGGGAAGCAATAAAATGAGTGATCGCATCGATCTCCGGCGTATCGACAAAAGCACATTGCACCCGGGTCATTTCGTTTCCTACAGAGATCAGCATATCCCCCCTTCCGATGAGTTGGTTTGCTCCGGGGGAATCCAGAATGGTGCGGGAATCAATCATTGAAGCAACTTTAAAAGCAATGCGAGCCGGGAAATTGGCCTTGATCACACCGGTAATGATGTTGGTAGACGGTCGTTGGGTCGCGATGATCATGTGTATCCCGACAGCCCGTGCTAATTGGGCAATGCGGGCGATGGGCTGTTCCACATCTTTGCCGGCAGTCATGATCAGGTCGGCAAATTCGTCGACCACCACCACAATGTAAGGCAGGTATTTATGTCCTTTTACAGGATTTAACTGGCGTTTTATAAATTTCTCGTTGTATTCTTTGATGTTTCTCACCTGAGCTTCTTTCAACAGATTGTATCGGTTGTCCATCTCGATACAAAGGGAATTTAAGGTATTGATTACCTTAGAGGTTTCTGTGATGATGGCATCTTCCTCATCCGGTAATTTTGCCAGAAAGTGTTTTTCGATAATCGAGTAAATGCTGAGTTCTACTTTTTTGGGATCTACCATCACGAATTTTAACTGGGAAGGGTGCTTCTTATAGAGGAGAGAAGTGATGATGGCGTTTAATCCTACGGATTTCCCCTGACCTGTAGCACCGGCTACCAATAAGTGAGGCATTTTGGCCAGATCAAAAGTATAGGTTTCGTTTGAAATGGTACGTCCTAAAGCTACCGGAAGGGCATATTTGGATTCCTGAAATTTTTTGGAGGCGAGTATACCACGCATCGAAACGATTTCAGGGTTTTGATTAGGCACTTCTATTCCAATCGTACCTGCGCCCGGAATAGGGGCTATGATACGAATTCCCAGAGCGGCCAAACTTAGAGCGATGTCGTCTTCCAGGTTCTTAATCTTGGAAATCTTTACGCCTGGAGCCGGAATAATTTCGTAAAGGGTTACTGTCGGACCGATGGTGGCTTTTATCTTGACAATTTCAATTTTATAATTTTTAAGTGTTTCGACGATTTTATTTTTATTTTCGTCTAATTCGTGCTGCGTTACTTTAGGGTTCCCTGTAGAATGTTCTTCCAATAAATCGAGGGCTGGATAACAATAATGGGATAGGTCGAGTGTTGGGTCATAATCTTCTTCGGGCTGAAGATTTCTGCTGACCGTTTCTTCTTGCTTTTCATTGCTAACCGTTAGTTCTACGTTTTCCCCTTCCTCTTCTTTCCCCTCATCGAAAGGGAGGTCTTCCGCTTGCCCGTTTGTAAAGGTTGTTTCTTGTTGTATATCCGATTTCGTTGGGAATTCAGTGCCTTTAGCTGGGAAAGTAGAAAGTGTGCTATCTTCTGCAACCTCTTCATTTTTCCGGAGATAGTCTTTACCGGGATTAAACTCGTCTTCCAGAGAGATAAACGGGGGAAGGGTTTCGTCTAGGGGAGGCTCTGTCACAGATGTTGTATACGGTTGGGACAGAGGAATATCGGTTTCCGTTTCTTCTCCGTTCTGGTTGGTCGAAGATTCCGGTGTTTTTTCAACTTTTTTCGGAATCAGACTTTTGAAGTAAGCTACGCATTTATAAAAAGCTTTTTCGAATCCGAAAAACAGGATGATGGCAAAAGTCAGTAAAAGCAGGAAAAAGGTCCCGATTCCTCCGATAAGGGAATTCAGCCACTGAGTGACAAAATATCCATGTGCTCCGCCCGGATAAAGATAAGATCTTTGTAGGTCGAACACAGAATAGAACAAATCGGAAATATAACCCAAAAACACCGAAAACCAGATGATCAATACGATACTGAAAAAAATTTTTTTCGGGTATCCGGTAATTTCTTTGCCGGCAATTCGAATACCGGAGAGGATAAGTATATAACAAAATATAAAAGAGGAGATACCGAACCATCTGTTGATCAGCAGATCGGAACACCAGGCTCCCAGATTGCCGGCCGGATTTGCAGCGGTTATTTCCGGGTTACTCACAATTTGCCGGAGACCTTTATCGATAAGACTTTGGTCAATTCCTCCCGTAAAGAAAAAACCGATAAATGAAAATAAGAGATAAAGGGAAAATAGAATAAAAGCCAGTCCGATAATAAAACGGGTACGGGGTTCTTTTAAAAAGGATAACGCAGCTTCTGACTGTTTTTTTTCATGAGTCCGTCGGTTTATATTTTTTTTCATTCGTAAACGCTTCTCTAAAATTATAGGTAAAAATATAAATATCTGATACAAAAATACTTAATGAAATGGAATAAGAATTTGCCTGCTTTCAATTTTGCTTTTGCAAGATACAAATTAATTGAAAACTGAAAATTGAAAATTGAAAATTATTTTAAAAAGGAGAGAGAGAACTGTAAAATATACTCCGGTATTCCTCTGTTTTTCCGGGCTCTTCGAAAGAAATAAGGGAAATCTTCCGAAAAGAGAAAAATTCCGAGGTATACCGGGGTATAAACAATATTATTGATAAAGGAAACGTTTTATACTCCGTTTCGGTGTTTTTTCAAATTCTTCGTTGTAAATTTTAATTTTCGAAAGTTGACTATAAGCCGGTAATTGCTGGTTGAGTTCTTTCAGATTTTCGTTCATGATTTTAGGTAAATCATCGTCTTGAATATGATCGTTACCGGCGGCTTCAAAATCCGGATATACGAGAGCGACCAATTTTCCTTCCTGTTCGATGACGATGGATTCCATCACATATACCATCGTATTCAGCTTGTCTTCGATTTCTTCGGGATAAATATTTTGTCCGCTGGGACCTAGCAACATGTTTTTACTGCGTCCTTTGATAAAAAGGTTGCCTTCTGCATCGATAAGTCCTAGATCTCCTGTGTGCAACCAACCGTCTTTGTCGATAGCGGCAGCGGTTGCTTCCGGATTTTTATAATATCCCTCCATGACACAATCCCCTTTTGCCAGGATTTCTCCTACGATGTGTTGGGGATCTTCCGAATCGATTTTCAGTTGTACCCGGGAGACTGCTTTTCCACAAGAACCCTGACGGAAATATCTCCAATCTTCATAGCTTAAAAGAGGACCGCATTCTGTCATCCCGTATCCTACTGTATAGGGAAAATGAATCGATCTGAGGAAATTTTCTACTTCTTTGTTTAAGGCAGCTCCTCCGATGATCAATTGTTTAAATTTGCCGCCCAAGGCATCCATGAGTTTCTGGCGAATTGAATCCTTGATTTTATCATTGATAACCGGGATATTCATCAGCAGCCGGATATGCGGTTTTTCAATGGCCGGGAAAATTTTCTTCCGGATAATTTTTTCGATGATCAAGGGTACGGTAATGATCAGATCCGGTTTTACTTCCGCAAAAGCGTCTGCTATGATTTTGGGAGAGGGGGTACGGGAAAGGAAATGAATATGTGTCCCGTTTACGAACTGATAGATGAATTCAAAGGCAAGCCCGTACATATGAGCCATCGGCAACATACATACGATTTGTTCTCCCGGGTTATACCCCAGTACTTCGATTCCGAATTTCATATTGGTCCACAGGCTGCGGTAAGGGAGCATAACACCTTTGGAGAAACTGGTGGTACCGGAAGTATAGTTAATAACTGCCAGCTCGTCCAACTGATCGTATTTATAGGTTACGTTTTCCGCTTTAAACCGTTCGGGGTATTTTTTCCCGAACAATTCATTCAACCGTTCGCGCGCCTCGGTCAGGGATTCTTTATTCGAATGCCGCAAGGAATAATCTTCTATGCGAATAATACCATCCAGATTAGGCATAGCATTTTCGTCCAGGTTTTCCCACACTATATCTCCTGCAAAGAGAAGACGGGATTCCGAATGATTGACAATGTGGTGAATATTGTCCGGTTTAAATTCGTTTAAAATGGGAACGGCAACGGCTCCATAGGTCAAGGTCGCCAGAAAAGCAATTCCCCAGCTCGACATATTGCGGCTGCATAGAGCAATTTTATCCCCCTTTTTAATACCACTGTGTTCAAAAAGTATATGTAATTTTTCAATTTTCCGGGCTACATCTTTATAAGAAGAAGTGGCCCCTTTAAAATCTGTGAGTGAAGGTTTGTCCCAATTTTTTTTTATACTTTCTTCAATGTATTGTATAAAGCTTTCTTCCATGATGATTTATTTAGCGGCCTCAAATATAACTCTTTATATATTAAAACGGAAAGAAAAAAAGAAATTTAGGATTTCTACAGGAAGTATAGGGAAAAGTAGAAAAAGAAACTGAAAAAGTGTGCATGCTGTCATTTTTCCTTTTGCCCATCATTCTGTAATGAAAATATGCTGGCTCACAAAAGTAACCCGCGAAGCGAGAAAAGCGGTGGATGATTTTTACGAAAACAGTATCCGTATCTTTTTCAAACTCTATGGGACTTAGGCTACCGGTTATGCTGTTTATCTGGGGGGAGATGCTGCTGACAATCCCTTGCAGAATCCATTAGTCGATTTTACAAAGGCTGTCTCTTCCGCTGAAAGACTGGAGCGGATACGAAATATATTGCCTCCTTTTATCAGAGAAGAGGGGACTGCTTATTACGACCGATTCCGTGGGGATATCCTGATTTCCGTGTAAATCCCGGAATCGAACTTCCTAGCCACAAAGAGGGTGGTTCGCTAAAACTTGTTTCTGAATAAACAAAAGAAGAAGCTGTCCTCCGGGTAAAATTTTACTTGGGGACAACTTCCTCTTTTCAAGTTAAATATTTCAAGAGATGTCGGATATAACCTTCCTTTCGGTCGCTTGCAGAACTATTAACGGGCGTGGTTAAATCCTCTCGGTTTTTGTGGAATTTTATTTCTCCATTGGATAGCGCTATTGGTGGGTTCCTGTAATTTGTCCAGAATTTCGATATTACGGCGCATATCCTGCATCAGCAGGTCGGCCAAATCGATACCTGTACCCTGACGGACTACTATACGCATAATAACGACGTCTTCCATTGCTTTCGGCATCGTATAGGCGGGTACCTGCCAACCTTCTACATGTAATGCATCCGATAAATCGTAAAGAGTCCATTTCCGGTTGGGGTCTTCTTTCAGTTTCCATACAAATAACGGATTCGGATTTTCATCACTCAGGAACTCGAATATACCTATTTCATCCAATTGTTTTCTCAGATAAGTACATACATCCAGACAATTCTGTTGAACCTGACGATATCCTTCTTTACCCAAACGCAGGAATTGATAATATTGGGCTAAGACCTGATTCCCCGGGCGGGAGAAATTGATGGAAATACTGGGAATATCTGCTCCCAGATAATTCACGGCAAAATTCATATCCTGCGGTAAATATTGTTTGTCTTTCCATACGACCCAACCTACACCCGGATATACCAAACCGAATTTGTGTCCGGAAGTACTGATAGAAAGTACCCATTTCAACCGGAAATCCCATTCTGTTTCCGGATCGATAAAGGGATGGATAAAGCCACCTGTAGCCGCATCTACGTGTATACAAATCTCCCAGCCTTTTTCTGCATTCAATTTATCCAATGCATCGTTTATGGCTTTTACATCGTCATTTAAACCGGTGATGGTTACGCCCTGAATCGGAACGACGCAAATGGTATTTTCATCACACATCCGGACCACATCATCCGGATCCAGCGTTATTTTATCATAAGTTACCGGTACCATACGCATTTCCACATCCCAGTATACGGCAAATTTTTCCCATACTACTTGCATACAGCTGGATATAATGAAATTGGGTTTATCGGTAGGCAGCCCTTTGGCTTTCCGACGTTTTTGCCAACGTTTTAAGGCAGCAATTCCTCCCAACATACAAGCTTCGGAAGAACCTACTGTACTTGTTCCGGTACAATACGGATCCTCGGGGGAATTCCATAATTTAGCCAACATATTTACACAACGTCTTTCAATTTCTGCCGTCTGGGGATATTCTGTTTTATCGATCATGTTCTTATCCATATTTTCGGTCATCACCCGACGGGCATAATCGTCCATCCAAGTCGTAACAAACGTAGCTAAGTTTAAGCGGGAATTTCCGTCCAGCATAGCCTCATCGTGTACGATCTGATAAGCCACTTCTCCCGGCATAGAATGATCAGCCATTTCAAATTTCGGTGCAACCCGGGCTTCTTCCGATGTACCGAAAATGGGAGTGTTTGGATTTTCTGTTTTCTTCATAATTAATTTGATTTAAAATATTGAAAATTAACAAAATAGTAAACAATTTCTATTGCTCGCTTTTACTTACGACTCTTTATGGCTAAGGTTTCAACTCCTCACATTATTTAACTTAGAAAGACAACCTATAACCCTCTTTTAAGAACTTATTCTTTAACCTTTTAGAGGCATTCGGAGTATAAATACGAATAAGAAGAATTGGAGAAATATGGAAAATAGCTTTATATATTTACTTGAATACAGTATAAAAGAACATTGGGAATTGCCTGCGTTAACTGATTATAAAGGGGTTACTTATACGTATAAAGATGTTGCCCGAAAAATCGAGAAATTGCATTTATGGTTTGAGAACAGCGGTATCAGAAAAGGAGATAAAATCGCCTTATGCAGCCGGAATGCCTCCCATTGGGGAATTGCTTTTTTGGGAATCGTCACTTACGGAGCGATCGCCGTACCGATTTTACATGAGTTCAAGCCGGACAACATCCATCACATTATCAACCATTCCGAAAGTAAATTATTGTTTGTAGGAGATTCGGTGTGGGAAAGTTTGAATCACAATCATATGCCTCATTTGGATGGGATTATCCGGATGGAGGACTATACGATCCGGCATGCTAATAATCCGATGTTAAGTCAGGCGCGTGAACGGGTAAACGAACTTTTCGGACAGAAATATCCGGATCGGTTTACAGCAGAAGATGTAAATTACAAGTTTGAAAAACCGGAAGATATTGCCTTGATCAATTATACTTCGGGAACAACCAGTGCTTCCAAAGGTGTATTGCTCCCTTACCGGAGTATGTGGTCTAATTTGCGCTTTGCGTTGGATAAAATGGGTTATCATCCCGGAGAAAAATTGGTTTCAATCCTCACTATGGCACATATGTACGGATTGGCTTTCGAATTTATTTATCCTTTTGCCAGTGGTACACAGGTATTTTTTCTGGCTAAAATCCCTTCTCCCCGGGTAATTAGTGAAGTATTTAGCAATATACGTCCTCATTTAATTGTAGCTGTCCCTTTGATTATCGAAAAAATTATCCGGAAAGGTGTTTTTCCTAAAGTACAACGGTCTCCCATCCAATTGTTTCTGAAGATTCCTTATCTGAAGAAAAAGATAAAAGCTTCTGTCCGTCAGAAAGTGCTGGATGCTTTCGGAGGACGGTTTAAATTATTAGCGGTGGGAGGAGCTGCTTTAAATCATGAGGTAGAAGCTTTTCTGGCCGATATCCGTTTCCCTTATACGGTGGGTTATGGTATGACAGAATGCGGGCCCGGTATCTCTTTTGACAATTGGATGACTTTTCGGCTGGGGTCCTGTGGGAAAGCCGTTGACCGTATGGAAATCCGGATTGATTCTTCGGATGCTCACCGGATTGTAGGCGAAATTTTGGTAAAGGGAACAAATGTCATGAAAGGGTATTATAAAAATCCGGAAGCCACTGCTGCTGCCGTCGATGAAGAAGGCTGGTTGCATACCGGGGACCTGGGTATTTTGGATAAAGACAACTATTTGTATATTAAAGGGAGGAATAAAAATATGATCTTGGGTCCCAGCGGGCAAAATATATATCCCGAGGAAATCGAGGACAAATTGAATATCATGCCTTTTGTAGCCGAGTCGTTAATTATCGAGCAGGACGGGAAACTAGTAGCCCTCGTTTATCCGGACTTTGAAGCTGCAAAAGCGGCCAAACTTTCGGATGAAGCTTTGACAAAACAGTTGGAACATAACCGGAAACAATTAAATGAAATTCTTCCGGGCTATAGTCAGATTACGAGAATCCGAATCCGCCACGAAGAATTTGAAAAAACGCCGAAACGGAGTATAAAACGATACCTCTATCAATAATGCCCGGGGGACGAGGTCATTTGCGGATCGGTGTAAAAGTTGTGGTCTGATTGAAAAAAGAGCAAAATGATGAAACTCAACTGAAATCAAAAAATAACAGGTTGGGGAAAAGCGAATCGGGGCAAGGGTATACTTTAAAGAGTCGTTCATTTAAAAGACTGATAGAAATGAAATAACCGTTGGTTCATAAAAGATATCTTTTCAAAAATTGTTTCACGCTATTCTGAATGAATTTTTATTTAATTAAAACCGTTGTTAAAACTTCAAGCTGTTCGAACAAAAAATTTTTTTGTCCGTTAACATATAAATAGAATAAACTAAACTAAACACTAAAATTATGGCTAAAGAAAGTGTAGAAATCCTGAAAGGAAAGCTGGATGTGGAAAATTTAATTTCACAGTTGAACGCAGCATTGTCGGAAGAATGGCTGGCCTATTATCAATACTGGGTAGGCGCATTAGTCGTTGAAGGGGCGATGCGTGCCAATGTACAAAGTGAGTTTGAAGAACATGCAGAAGAAGAACGGAAGCATGCCCAGATGCTAGCCAAACGCATTATCGAATTGGAAGGAGTGCCTGTTTTGGATCCTCAGAAATGGTTTGAGTTGGCAAGGTGTAAATATGATACTCCACAAGACTTTGGTTCTGTTCATTTACTGAAAGACAATGTGGCTTCTGAGCGTTGCGCTATTCTGCGGTATCAGGAAATTGCCGATTTTACGAACGGGAAAGATTTTACTACCTGTGATATCGTGAAAAAAATTCTGGCTGAGGAAGAAGAACATGAACAGGATCTTCAGGATTACCTGACCGATATCGATAAAATGAAAAAATCACTTCTCGAAAATGAAGTGTCCTCTAACAGTTAAACGGATAAATGATTATTTCCCTTAATAAGAGCTCGGTATTGCGCCGGGCTTTTTCCCTTTAATTTTGATTTGTTCTCCTTCTTAATTTATACAAAAATCGTTCTTCCCCTCCAGTTTGGTCTTGGAGAAACAACTATTGTCCGAAGATTCTTTATTCAGAATACGAAATTTAATTTTTTAATTCTTTAAGGGAGCGAAAATATGTACCATGTCGTGTTTACCAATATTTTTTATGCCACGACCGAATAATTCGGCTATTTGCTAGCGGTTTATCCAAAATGTTTCGTTTTCAAACTTGACCTCAATAGAGATTTCTCTGTCTTTTGTTTGGTAAATAACGAGGTTGCTTTCCGATCTTATGGGTTTGACAAATTCAGACTATCTAAATTTAAGTAATTTAGATAGATTGTCTTGTCATAGGGACAAAGTTTTTCTAAAAAAGAATTTTTATGGAGTAATAGGTAGTGAAAATTTGAAAATTGTTTTAATCTTTACAGTACTTTCTTGTCCATTAATTATTCTCTATCCTTTTCCGCTTATTCTGGAACTTAGTAGTCACGTAGGCAGTGAAAATCGGAAAGAAAATCATTCCTGAGGCGGCCAGGACGACGGCTAAAGATTGACCGAGTTTGGTGACGCCGAAGATGTTGGAGCCGACGGTGGTGACATTCATGAGGGCCCAGTTGAAGGCATCCCAGTAGCCTTTTACCAAGGGATTGGGACCGTGTTCTACAAAGAAAAAGATGATACTGGAAAAATAAATGATGATAAATAAGATGGTGAGGTAAGTGATAAATAGATTTGTAATTTTACTGGAAGTCATCCAGTTGACGATCAAGGAAACTCCATAAATCCCCCGAGCCAGCGGGATAAGACGTAAGGCGACCCAAGCTCCGTGCGAAAGGGTGGGAGCAAAAGCATATACGATGTTGAGATAAGGAATCGAAACCAGGAAGAAAAACAGATTACGCCACATAAAGCGCCAGCCTTGACCGCTGTAAAACCAACGGACGAAAAAATCCAATAAAAATATAAAACAAACGATCAAGTGGGTATTGAGGATAAATTGCTCGCTTAAAACAGGTCGTACAGAGAGAAGTTCTATAGATACAATAATGATGATAAATAAACTTCCCAGTAAAACCAGAACGTTCAGAAATTTTTCAAATATTCTATTTTCTTGTTTCATAGTTCGAAGAATAGAAAAAGAGGTTGTCCAAAGGCTTTTTGTATGGAAGAGTGGTTTTTATGGCTGCTGATCAAAGTCTTGGAAACTTCAGATTGACAAATCTTTGGTCTGATCAATCCGGGTCAATCTAGGACTTTCGTTTTGTTAATCACCAAAGGGGGGCTTTCCATGCCGGAAAGAAATGCTTCTTACAAAAAGACTAGACTTGACATTGCTGGACAACCTCTTTTATTGTTTACGATTACATTTCTATTTCGATAGTATTGTTCCGGAAGATGTTCAATTTCAGTTTTTGAGTAATATACTTGATGGCTGCCTGGGCTTTTACGGAGTTCCCGGCCTCATCCAGAGGGGGAGCGAAAGCTGCAATTCCGAAGGCGCCGGGCATAATGCCGATGACTCCTCCGCCTACTCCGCTTTTGGCGGGTATGCCGGAAGTATAAAGCCAATCACCCGTATGTTCATAAAATCCGACAGTTGCCACTAAAGAAGTAATTTTAGGCGCTAATTCCGGGTCAAAGACTTGTTCTTGGGTCACTGGATTCAGACCGTCGTTTGCCATCGTACAACCGGCAATGGCTAATTGTTTGGCTGTAACTCCCATGGAACACTGGCGGGTGTAAAGGTCGAGTGACATGTCGGGATCATCATAAATCCGGTTGTAGTTTTTCAGCAGCCAGGCAATAGACCGATTGTTGAAGTTTGTGGCTGTTTCCGATTTATATAATTCGTCTAACAGGACCAATTCACTTCCGCTTAAAGCTGCCATATTGTCTATAATGGCGCTCCATTTGCCCTCACTGTCTCCGATCGGTTTTACCATACTGTCGGCAGTGATCGCGCCGGCATTGACCAAAGGCGTACTGGGATGATCTTTTTCCAACAAAATAGCCATAATGGAGTTGAACGGTAAACCGGTTGCATCGGCTCCGATTTTGTTCAGTATCTCTTCTGCTCCGTATTGTTTAAGCACTAATACTGCTGTAAAGACTTTTGATACCGATTCGATGCCGAATACGTAGTTCGTATCACCGGCTTCGATGACTTCTCCGGTAGGCAGGCAGACGGCTATACCGAAAAGATTCGGGTCTATTTTAGCGAGGAAAGGAATATAATCGGCATTTTTACCTCCCTGCATTCCTTTGACTTTTTCGTACGCCTCTTTTACGACATTCCGGAGGTCGTCTATTTTTATTTTATTCATATCATTTACTTTTTAGGATGAGTGTTACCTGTATTATTACGAGTTGAATTACCCGGTTTGTTCCGATTTGTATGGGTGGAATTGTTTGTCGGAGGGGTTTTCGTATCGTTAGGAGGGGTTTGCTGACCGGCATGTTGGCTTTGTTGATAACCTTGTTTATCGGCTTCGCTTACGGTGGTGTTCCGGGTGTTGGAAGCTGTTCCTGATTTTACATTGGAAGCAATTGTATTGGCAGGAGAACCGCCTATATGCTGGGCTGCTGGTCCGGCATTATCTACGGGAGCTGCTGCTTGCGCTGCTGTAACGGGAGCTGTTTCCCAATGGAAAGGCTGGAATTCTGCATCCGGATTTTTCCAGGAGGGTTTTCGTAAAGAATAAATAAGTAAAGGTATGGCTACAAAAATTACGCATCCGAGAATGAGAACCGTAAACCATACCGTGTTGCTTCCGGTATTGATTTGGGAAGGTGGAATAAAGCTCAGTATAAAGGCCAGTAAAGCTCCCAGAAAACCGATTCCGGCGACGATCCATATCAGTCCGTTCCCTTTTCGTCCAATAGCAAAAGGACGGTCGGCTTTCGGCATCCGGTAACGCAGTGCTATGGCTGCTGTGAACATAAGCATATACATAATCAGATAAAGCAATACTGTCAGCTGAGAAAGCATTTGATAGAAAGACTGTACAGAAGGCATTACGACAAATAGAAGAGACAATAAGGTGACAATACATCCTTGTATAATCAGAATATTTTTTTGTACGCCTATTTTATTGGTTTTCTGAAAAAATCTGGGAAGATAACCGGCTTTGCCGACGGCGAAAATACCTTTTGACGGACCGGCTACCCAGGTAAGTACGCCGGCTAATACACCGAACATTAAAGCGATGGCAATAATGGGAGAAGCCCAATGGAGATGGAGATAATTCAGGTAATTATCAAAGCCGACCAATAAACTTTGGGTGAGGTTGATGTCTTTAGCAGGGATAATTAATCCCAAAGAGAAAGTACCTAAAATAAAGATAATGACGATTACAATGGCGCCGATAAAAATGGCTTTCGGGTAGTTTTTACTGGCAGGAGGTTGTACATCCATGACGTGGATACCTGACATTTCCATACCGGCATAAAACAGAAATATACTGGAAGCCAAAACCAGGTTATTGAAGTTTGATAAATCGGGGAAAAATCCCTGACTCATATCCATATTGTTGTGTCCTCCTGTGGCCAGGTAGATAATTCCGAATAAAATAAGCAAACCGGCGGGAATAATTGTACCCACCATTGCTCCGATTTTAGAAATCTTACTTACCCACCCCAAACCTTTCAGGGAAATGAATGTTGCTACCCAATAAATCACCAATACGGTAATTAATGTGAAAATTTTATTAGAAGCCATCAAAGCATCTTCAGAGGTATTCATGCCGATATAAGCAATCGATACAGCACCGAAAGTCAGTACGGTAGGATACCAGATTGTACTTTCAATCCATTGCAAGAAGATTGCCAAGAATCCATAGCGTTTACCATAAGCTTCTCCCACCCAGCGGAATACACCCCCTTCTTTATTGGAAAACATTGCTGCTAGTTCAGCAGCTACCAAAGAGGTTGGGATGAGAAATACGATAGCTGCAAAAAGGTAATAAAATGCCGAGCTAAGTCCGTATACGGCTTCAGCTGGAAGTCCCCTGAGGCTTACTACGGCGGCGACGTTCATAATCGCAAGCGTCATAACGCCTAGTTTTGCTACGGTACTCGTTTTTTTTAGGTTTGTTGCCATAATTTGAATTAGTTTAGTTAATTAGTTCAGAGTGTTATCTATTTACTTTCTTCTTCATTACCGGGTAAGTACGTAAGAGTGAGATTGAATGTTTATATCCTCACATTATTTAACGTTGTTGTTTTCTTGTATTTGTTTCATACCCAGTGTTTTACTGTTGAGGCGAAAGAAAGCAAACACGGTAAAGGCTGCCCCTAGTATCATACAAAGAATAAACGGAAAATAGGCGGAATCCAGAGAAAGCCAGCTTAAAATAAAAGGATAAGTAATGATGGAAATATAATTCATCACCATAACTAGAGAGAGGGCATAGGTGGCATCGGCTGTCGGGACTCCATTGGCTGTTTTGTCGTAAATAATGGGTTGCATAATCCCATATCCCAGACCGATCAGAATAACGCCTAGTGTAAGGAGTAAGATACCGCTTTTAAAAGCAAACAATACAAGGCCCAAGGAGATGGCAGCGAGGGAAATAACATTGGTGTAGCCTTTAAACCAAGAAATTACCCGGTTAATATCGAATCCTGGCAGGGTAACGGCTAAAAAGAAAATGGAAATGAGAGTGCCCGATTTTTCGGCATTTCCTATGTGTAAATTTTGCATATAAAGGGAGAGATTAAAGGGAACGGTCAGGGCGAGAAAAGTAATAAAATAATACAATAACATGAGTTTTATCGGCCATTTAAAGCCGGAATGTGAATCTGAAGCAGAGGGGAGAGAGGTGGATTGTACATAAGGAGGAGTATTATCCAAAAAAAAGGCGAAGAAAAGGGAGATCCCGGAAAAACAGTATACCAGAAATGAATAATGCCAGTTAATACCGGCCAGAAAACCGGAAAGTAAGGTCGCTAATACGAGAGTCAGGTTGTTGATGGCCGATGCGATGCCCAATTGGCGTGTGCGGCGGGCTCCGGTAAAATAATCAGCGATAAGTCCCGTGGAAAAAGGAATAACCATTCCTGCCCCGATTCCCAGAAAAGCACTCACGACCAGCAATAAATTCAACCTATGGACAAAAGGATAAATGATACTGCAAATAAAAAAGATGATCAGACCGGCAATCAAAAGCTTCTTTTTGTTGAGTCGTAAAGAGAGTCGTCCTGCTATCAGGATAAAAGGGACAATAATAAAAGAAGGCAGTGACTCAAGCATTTGAAGATGGAGATTACTTGCTTTTTGGAATACGGTTTCCAGATCTCCGAGAATGGGGGAAATCGCTAAACCCGGCAAGGATGTGACCATGGAAATAGAATAAATGGCAAATAAAACCATTATTCCGATTGTTCCTCGTCCTGTTTTTATTTTCATATCGAATGTATGCGTTTTATCGGATTTACTGATTTTAATGGTGGAAAGTTCAAGTATTTTTTGAAATCCCCTGCTTAAAGTCCTTGTTTTTGTAAAACTTTTAATAAAATGCCGCTAATTTTATATATCGGCACAGACATATACGCGAAAAAAACGGAAAAAGTTGATTTTTTATTATTACTTTCGAAAGCTAAAACAGAAATTATATATTATGTTATTCAGAAAAATTTATTTTGTGGTATTTGTTCTGCTGTTGGCTATATTTTCTGCCTGTCAGTCAGATAAAAACATGACCGCTGCTACGACCCGTGTCGTTATTATTTCCACTAATGACATTCATGCTCAGATTGATCATTTTCCAAAGTTTGCGACTTTTTTAAAACAGATCAGGGCGGAAAATCCCCATGTCCTTTTAGTAGACGGAGGAGATCGTTTTTCAGGGAACGTGTATGTGGACAATGCCAAGGAAAAGGGAAAACCGATGTTTGATTTGATGGGCAAGCTGGGATACGATGTAGCTACTTTGGGAAATCATGAATTCGATTATGGTGAAGCTGCATTAAATAAACGAATTTCAGCGTCCTCTTTTCCGGTTATCTGTGCGAATATGCAGACAAAAGGCACTTCTTTGCAACAGCCTGATCCTTACCGGATAATTGAGAAAGCTGGTATTAGATTTTGTTTTTTAGGATTAATAGGAACGAATGCCGTCACCCATATTCCGGCTACAAATCCGGATAATGTAAAGGACATTACCTTCCGGTATTATAAAACTGCGGCTTTTGAAAATAGAAAATTAAAAAATCAGTGTGATGTGTTTATCGGTTTGACGCATATCGGGTTTGTAGGCGATTCCTTATTGGCTATAGCTATGCCTGAATTGGATGTCATTATTGGAGGACATTCTCACACTTTAATCGAGGGACCTCTGAGAATCAACAATGTATTGGTGAGCCAGACGGGTTCTAATTTAAAATATGCCGGAGTAACCTATCTGGATTTTAAAGGTAAAAAATTAGTAAACAAGACTTATAAGGCTGTAAAACTGGATACTTTTGCGGAGGACGCAGAAATTAAAGCTATGGTCAGGGAGATTTGCAATCGTCCGGAATTTAAAGAGAAAATTGGTACCACTTCAAAGGGATTGAAATACAAAGAAAACGTGGCGAATATGGTAACGGATGCGATGAGTGAAGCGGCGGATTGCGATTTTGCTTTTTATAATAGCGGGGGAGTGCGTTATAATTCTATTCCTGCGGGGGATATTACGCGGGAAACCATCTACCGGATAGAGCCTTTCAACAATTACATCGTCAAACACCGGCTCACCTTAAACGAAATGAAACGATTGATATTGAATCGTTTTAACGGTTTAAAAAACCAGGAAAATCGCCGGATCGATTTATTTGTTTCCAAAGGGAGGTATACTATTTTGAAAAATGAAGAAGGAGAAGGGGTAGACGTCGTATTTGTCGATAAAAACGGGAATAAACTGAAAGATCCTGAACAGGAATTTACGGTGGGATTGAGTAATTACGTAAACAGTACTTACGATTTTATTGGAAAAGGGAAGGGAGAGAATACCCATATTCCTATTGTAGAAGCCATGGAAAAATTTGTTCAGACTCAGGGAGACGTGAACAATCAGGAACGAAGGACATTTATTAATAAAAAGTGATAAACATTTAATTGTTTCACTGTTCAATGGTGTAAAAGTTCAACTATTCCGCTAGGAAAAGGAAGGATAGTACTTTAGGTGGGAGAAATGCCTGTCTGATACTTCCGTCAAAAATATTCCTCCCCGAGGACTTTTACACAATTGAGCATTCTCACATTTCCATATTTTCATATTCAAATATTTAGATTCAGGCTTGTACGGGGGGGAGTGAAACTTATTTGTCTTTTATGCGTTTATAGGAAAAATATAAACAAATTTCACTGCTAATGAAGACATTTAAGACACAAGTACAAGCCTTTGCGATGAAGAAATTGCTCAAATATGTAGAGAAGGATCCGGAACAAAACGCATCCAAGGCTTTGAAATGGATTAAAAAGATCGATACAGACGGTACATACGGTTCATCGTGGGATACCTTGGCCGAGTGCTTGAAAGATCCACAAAATAACTGGACCCGTTTGGTTATGAAAGCATACAATGAATGGGATCCGTATGTAAGGCGAAAACTTTTTGAGGCTCTGATTTGTAATGCTGCCATCATTGGGAATAGTGCCATAAAGATTACCAGTAAGAAGTACGGTGTAAATGTTCCCTGGACAATTTTGATGGACCCTACTTCTGCCTGTAATTTAAAATGTACGGGATGTTGGGCGGCGGAATACGGTCATCGGATGTCAATGGATTTTGAAACCTTAGACCGCATCATTGCAGAAGCAAAGGATTTAGGAGTATATATGTTTATCTTTTCCGGAGGAGAACCTTTAGTAAGGAAAAAGGATATCATTCGTTTGTGTGAAAAACATCCGGAATGTTATTTCTTGGCTTTTACGAACGGTACATTGATCGACGAAGCTTTTGCGGACGAGATGCTGCGGGTTGGAAATTTCGCTCCGGCCATCAGCGTAGAAGGTTATGAGGAAGAAACAGATATGCGCAGGGGAAAAGGGACATACCAGGCTGTCATGCGGGCCATGAAAATACTGAAAGAGAAACGTTTGGTATTCGGCATGTCTACTTGTTATCACCGAAAAAATGTAGATGTTGTCGGATCGTCCGAATATATGGACTTTATGATAGATAAGGGAGCTGCTTTTGTCTGGTATTTTACCTATATGCCCGTAGGCAGTGATGCCATTCCCGAATTGATGGTAACAGCTGAACAGCGTAAATTCATGTATAATCAGGTGAGGATGTTCCGAAAGACAAAACCTATTTTTGCTATGGATTTCTGGAACGATGGGGAATATGTAAAAGGTTGTATCGCCGGAGGGCGTTATTATTTCCATATTAATGCAAACGGTGATGTGGAACCTTGTGCTTTTATCCATTACTCCAATGTGAACATAAAAGATATGTCTTTACTCGAAGCCCTCCGCTCTCCTTTGTTTAAAGCTTATCAGGAACGACAGCCTTTTAATAAGAATCATTTGCGTCCCTGCCCTTTATTGGATAATCCGAATAGTCTGAAAGAAGTCGTACATGTTTCCGGAGCCCGTTCTACCGATATGTTAAAACCGGAAGATGTGGATACTTTAACAGATAAATGTCAGGATACTTCTCAAAGATGGGGAAATGTAGCGGATAAAATCTGGTATGAACGTCCGGATGTGCAGGAAGAAATGAGAAAAGAAGGAGAAATGCCTCCCTCTACTAAGGAAGAGAGAGAAAAAAGAAAAATAACGGAAATCCCTGAAATCCCCCGAGAACATCCGGGAAAAACGGAAAAAATCAAGAAAGAAGAGCCGATTGAGATCGAAATCAAAGGTTAGGCTTTTTCACAATCAATGAGGATACGTCGGGCATTGCCGAGGGTGGTCGCAAAAAGGTAGAGAGGACCTCCGTCGGAAATGCCCGAACTTTTTCGGATTTCTTCCACACTCATGGGAAAATTCCGAACACTGATATTGGCTTGGGGAAATTGTTTACCCCATTGCTTTAATTTTTTACGGGAAAAGTCCATTACCTGTCTTACTTTAAAAATACGTCCGGGAAAATGATTTATTTTTTGATCCGAAGTGTATAAATGGCTGTGCTGGTGTAACTTGTCGATTGAATATTGTTCACTGATCAATTGAAAAGCTCCGCTTTTTAAGATGGCACTATTGGGTTCGTATATGTAGTTTTTAACGGTATCTGCCAGCTGATAAACAGCAGTTTGTTCCTGTCCCCACTGAAAAGAAAAAAGCTGCCGTTCACCTGAAGCCGTGAAATTTACGGTTACTACTTTTACTTCGGGTTGCGGTTTCTTACTTTCCAACACCAGTATCATCTCTTTACATTCATTTCTGACAGCTACAATGTGAATTTCAATTATTTCCGGAATTAATTTTAATGTTTCTGTGGGGTCGGCCATCGGAGAGATTTTGACGATAAGCCGCCGGGATTTTTTTAAAAGTATGTTTTTTAATTGTAGAATATCCGGTTCGCATTCCGTTATAGCAAATAAACGTTTATTGTTGCTGGACCTGCGGGCTGGGTCGATATAAAAAGTATCTGCTTGTAGAGTAGGGAGAAGGGTTTGGGCATCTGCTTCTATAACTTGAATATTACCGGCTTTTAAAACAGCAAAATTAGCTGCTGCCGCCTTACAATATTCCGGAAATCGTTCGATATAGATCACTTTTTGGGCAACTTGTGAAAAAAACCAGCTATCTATCCCCAATCCTCCCGTCAGGTCGCATACTTTTTCCCCGCGAAGGAGAGATTGCTTATATCGGGCTGTCAGTTCGGAAGAACATTGCTCTGCAGAAAGACGGGAAGGAAAGAGGAGATCCGGCTGATCATACCAGGTTGGCAACTTGTCCCGAATTTGTCTCCGGGCCAGGATTTGATCCACGGCAAAAGCCACGGGTATCTCTTTATACTGTTTTGCATTCAGCAGTAACTTATCGGTATTGTCCGTTAAGTGAGCTGCAATGAAATTTTTTAATTCTGGGGTCAAAACCATTCCGGCTACTGATTTTTCAGGAAACAAAGATAAGGAATTTTAAAAATGAAATCCTTTTATAGTACCCGGAAAAGTCATTCGCTGGACCCTTGGAACGAAATTTTAGAGTAATTTCTGTAAAATATAAATGCCGATACCGGCTAAAAAACCTACGATAGCCCATCCGGAAATATGTTTGACATACCACATAAAATTAATTTTTTCCAGTCCCATAACGACTACCCCAGCAGCGGAACCTATAATGAGGATGCTTCCTCCTGTTCCGGCGCAATAAGCAATCAATTCCCAAAATGTTCCGTCCTGTACAAAATTGGCCATATAAGCCGGCTCGGGCATAGCCGCTGCAGCTTGTGGACTGAGTACAGGATACATACCCATAGAGGCTGCTACCAGAGGGACATTGTCGATCACGGACGAAAGGAATCCGATAATGATACTGACGATATAAACATTGTGTACGTCCTGGTCCAGAAAAACCGATAAATCCTTCAATACGCCTACAGCTTCTAAGGCAGCTACAGCCATCAAAATTCCGAAAAAGAAAAGAATAGTGGGGAAATCCACTTTAGATAACACATAGGGTAGCCGGAATTGCTGAGCCGGTGAGAGATTTTTTTTACGGTTATAAAAAATATCCATATAAACCCATAATAATCCCAAGGCGAGTAGAATTCCGGCAAAAGGCGGTAGATGGGTAAGCGATTTGAAGATAGGGACAGACAGCAAACAAAGGATGCCTAATATAAAAATAATATTACTTTCTTTTCGGTTGACGAGGTTTAAGTTTTTTCCTGCTGATTTGTCGGCGGTGGGGGTGACATTCCCTTTTAACTGCAGCGAAATGATCCAAAGCGGGAAGGCCAGGGCAGCGACACTGGGAAAAAACAAAGACCGTATGACATCTCCGGAAGTGATGTTGTCGTTTATCCATAACATAATCGTCGTCACGTCTCCTATAGGAGTCCAGGCTCCTCCTGCATTGGCGGCGATGACGACAACACTTCCGAAAATCCACCTTTCCTGCGGCTTATCGAGTAATTTTTGTAAAAGCATAATCATCACAATGGCAGAAGTCATATTGTCCAGTACAGAAGACATAAAAAAAGTGATAAATCCGATCAGCCAAAGCAATTTTTTTTTATTGCGGGTTGTAATACGTCTGGTGATGCCTTCAAAACCTTTATGTATATCCATGAGTTCGACAATCGTCATGGCCCCTAACAAATAAAAAAGTATTTCTGCCACATTGCCCAGATGATCCACGATTTGTAAATTTACAATATACTGGATCACCTGTTCCGGTTTAGAAAGGGAAAGATATTCTTTATGTGCTGCTAAAAATTCACTGAAAGAAGTTGCATTGGCCTGAATAACTGTCGAGGCTGCGGAAAAAATGAAAAGGGTCCACAAAAACATACCCAGTATTAAAGCTACAGCTGCTTTATTTATACCGGTTTTATTTTCCAGTGCTATAAAAACATAGCCTAGAATAAAAATGACAATCATTGCAGTAACCATAGTAAGCTTATTGTTTTTTTTCTATACGGAAGAATAAAAGAAGACGTTACACCACATATTTCAAATCTTCCTTTTTCTTTTCTGTAAAATGTTCGTATATTTGTCTTACTGTTTGAAAGGGATGAAACATTGTATTCTCTACATATTATTTTTTTGGATTGCCGTATTGATTGCCGATACGGCAAAAGGAAACGATGTGTCATTCCCTGATATTTCGAAAGCTGAATGGTCTACGGAAAAGGAAGAATCTGCCAAATTATGGGAATTTGTAGCTTCCAATGATGCGGCGGATATTTCGCTTCAGCAACATAATCCTTTTAGCCAGAATAATTCTTTTAGGCGGAATCTACAACTTAGGTCCTTACAGGCTAAAATCGTATTTCATTTATCTGGAAATTTTCAATCCTTTTCGGTAGAAACCTGGCGTACTTTTCTTTATCTGTACCGCAACCATTATGCTCAACAAAAAATGTGGGGTTACTACATTTACGGATTGTGCAAAATCATTATTTAGGGTATTATCTATTTAATCGAATGTTCGAAAGTCCGGGAAGGGTTTTGCTTCCTGGGGGAACGGATTGACAGTTGCTAAGGAAGGGAGCCTTTCTTCCCGATTAATCTTGAATCAAGGTCGAAAGTTTATTCCTGAGGCATAGCGAATCGTTCATTATTTGAACATGAAAACCTGGGACGAACCGAATTCCGGTTTAAAATCGTCCTGTTTTATTTCGATTCATTGAATTTTAATTTTTATCCGGACATCTCTTCTGGAAAAATCCTCGGGAAAATCTGGCAGAGGGGATAAGGAAATAACCTTAAATAACCTGATTATGTCAAAATATAAAACAATAACAGAGGATATAGAAACTGTAACCAATAAAGAAGTTGTAAAACAAAATAGAGTTTCTCTGGTGGCTTTAGGACTTGTGGTAGCTGCCGTTTTATGCGTAGCCGGCGGATGGGCTATCGAAGATCCCAATTCGTCTTTATCTACCTTTTTATTTACAGCAGCCGTTTTCCTTTTTTTAGGAGGAATCGTTAAATTTTTTATGGGCAGGGAATGTTATTTATTTCGCCCTACAGGTAGTCATTTACAAAAAATAACGGTTTATTTTGATGCAAAAGAATCTCAACCTTTGCAATATTGTATTGAAGAAAAAAGATTTGAAGATTTAAAACAGTTGAAGAGACAAATCAATACTGGAGTCAAATTGGACGTTATGCTTACCGGCGACAAAAAATTTGCTGCTGTACAGCTTTCAGAATACGTTCCTTATGCGTATGAAGCTATTTCTCCTGTAATTTGTTATTATGGGGAAGAAGCGAAAAACTTTTCCCACTATCTGGGAAACGGTAGATAATCCTTCTGCTGAAAACAAAAGCCTGGAAAATGATTTATCTTCATTTTTCAGGCTTTTTTATATATAAAGTATTTGTCTTGCTTGGTGAACGTTTATTTTCAGTTTTGAGAAGGGATATCCGGAATTTTTCGGATCAACAACGTAATTTGCATATCTTTTTCCCGTATGCTTTCGTGTTGACTTTCCAGGAGATTGATTAGTTTACGAATCATTTGCTTGTCGTCGATGTCCGCCGGAGTACGGTTATAAACCGTTTGAGGCTCTTCTGTAATGTATTTGGGACCGTCTCCAGTTTGTAACCAGGCTTTATTTACGCCTAATAATTTGCAAAGTACAGTTAATTTCGTAGAATCAGGTTTGGTTTTTCCTTTGATATAATTGGAGACAGTGCTGGCAGATATATCTATAGCTTTAGCAATTTTATACTTAGATATGCGTTGTTCCTCGATGATACTTTGTAAACGTTCTGGAAATCCCATAATATTTTAAATTAGATTAAATATAAAATTCAATGAAAATAATCCAATATTTATTTGCATGTAAACAAATATTGTATTATATTTGTAAATTGCTTATATACAAATATAGTTATAAACAGTTATATTTTCAATAACTGAAGGGATTTCAATTGCATAATTAATAATAACTAGTTGATTTATAATTTTTTTCAAAATTTTTTTTTATTTATCATAATAGATTTAGCAGGCAATTAGAGGTTGTATTCTCATTTGATTTATGTATTTTAAATCGTATTTAATCTTTTTATAAATATTCTTTTATGATCCAAAATTGGATGATTTGTAAAGTATTTTTCTAGAACTTTGTTTTATTTTTCTTTGATCTCTCCCTTTCTTAGGGGGATACTTTTTTATATTCGGAAAAACAGGGGGGAAAGCTTCTCTTTTTCACTTTTAACTTTTTTTTAAAATGTATACCTGAAAAGAAAAATGGAATTCAAAATTTAAATTAATAGATTTGTATAACTAAAAATAACGAACATAAACGAGAAAAATATGTCAATAGAGAATCCGATAGAGAAAGTAAGATGCTTGATTATAGGTTCCGGTCCGGCGGGCTATACAGCTGCGATATATGCTGCACGTGCAAATTTGAAGCCTGTTTTATATACGGGCATTCAGATGGGAGGGCAATTGACGACCACCACTGAGGTAGAAAATTTTCCGGGATATCCCGAAGGGGTTACAGGTCCGGTAATGATGGAGGATATGCGCCGGCAGGCGGAGCGTTTCGGAACGGATATCCGTTTTGGAATGGTAGATGAAGTCGATTTTTCAGCTCCACCCTATCGGATTGTAATCGATGGGGAAAAACAATTGTTGGCCGAAACTGTCATTATTGCTACCGGGGCTACGGCCAAGTACCTTGGAATACCTGCGGAAGAGCGCTTTAAAGGGTTGGGAGTGAGTGCGTGTGCTACCTGTGACGGATTTTTTTATAAAGGAAAAGACGTAGCAGTGGTTGGAGGGGGAGATACGGCTTGTGAAGAAGCTACTTATTTAGCTGGTATATGCCGCAAAGTCTACATGATTGTCCGGAAAAATTATCTGAGGGCTTCTAAAGCCATGCAGGAGAGAGTAAATAAAACCCCCAATATTGAGATTCTATACGAACACAATACAAAAGATTTGTATGGGACCGATATGGGATTGGAAGGAGCCCGGCTGATTTACAAAATGGGTACCCCGGAAGAAAAGGAACACGATATAAAAATAGATGGATTTTTCTTGGCGATCGGACATACTCCCAATACGGAAATGTTTAAAAAATATATACAAACGGATGAGCAGGGCTATATCCTTACAGAAGGAAAAACCTCTAAAACCAATGTTCCGGGAGTGTTTGCCGCAGGAGATGTAATGGATCCGGATTACCGCCAAGGCATTACTTCCGCCGGTGCCGGTTGCCGTGCAGCTATGGATGCAGAAAGATACCTGGCCGATTGGGAAATCAGAAATAAGTGATTCCTGAAGAACGCTTTGACGAAAAAGGATAGAAAATAAAGTCCGGCCCCTAAAAATATTTGTACATTCATAATCTTGGCAAAGATTTAAATATAAAACTACTGGAAAGACAATATTCCAGTAGTTTTTTTAGGGAATGATATTGAGTTAAATGTTAAATTTATTATTTTTTATTAATTATTTGTATAATTATAAAAATAAAATCGGTATCAGGGAGGCTTGATAGGACACTATTTTACCTGTTTGTTTCTTTCTCTATCCGAAGAAAAAGATGGAAAAACCGTTGGTAGACAAGTAAAGCCGAAGGCTGAGGAATGAGCTGTTGTCCTTTATTCGGCATGAAAAACCAATTGGATTTAAGCATTATTATATTTTAAAATTTAAATATTTATTAGATTTGTGAGTAGGATAAGAGGAAAAAGAAATATCCGGGAATTGTAATACCTTGTTTAAACAAATAAGCGAAAGGGGGAAGAAGGGGTAAAATGTTCGGAATAGGTTTCCGGCAGGGAAAGCAAATAGATTTAACTTTTTATACATGATTTGTCTAACTAAAACCTAACTACCATGAAAAGATTGTGCGTCGTTTTTATTTTGCTTTTGGCCGTTTTTGCCTGTGAAGAGGACGATAAAAATGTTCCTTTGTTTATACAGCTTAGTTCGGAGGACAGTTCGGTTGTAATTGATCCGAGCGGAACTTCTGCTTTTTTTACGATTTCCGCGGCCGGAGGAGCTGTTGTTTTCAAGTTGAATACGAATATCACGGAAGGGATTACAGTTTATTCGGAGGGAAATACGTGGTGTGACGCCTCTTTATCGGGAGATGTATTTGTTGTTACTGTGAGCAAATTGATCGGAGAGGAAGAGCGGAGTTGTAAGATGCAAATTTTATACGGAACAGAGGTGAAAGCTACGATTTCAATTATGCAGACTGTAGCGCCCCGTTTAGCTTTGAGTAAAGAGGAGGTTCGTTTCTCCGACGGAGGAGGTTCCGAGCAAGTTATGATACGGACCAATCAGGCAAAATGGGAAGTGATCAATGAAGCCTCCTGGTTGACAACAGAAAAAAAGGACACGGTACTGACGTTAACGGCTGTTCCGAATAACAGCGGGGAAGAGCTAACTGCAACTGTAACGGTAAAAGCCGGGGAAGGCATAGATGCTATTGAAGCGGTTATCACTGTAATACAAAGTAGCGGAAGTATGATTTTGGAATATACGCTTCCCTTGGCCGAAGCAACGATAAAATTACCGTTTGAAAATACATTTAAAGCGACAGTGGATTGGGGAGACGGAACAAAAGAAGAGTACGATTTGTTTATTAATCCTCTTTCCACACCTGCTCCTACTCATACCTATACGGAGAAAGGGGTATATTATGTCAGTATTTCCGGTACTGCGGAAAAAATATACAGTGTTTTGGGTTATACAACAGAGATGAACAGTTATATTACCGGGGTAAAACAATGGGGAAATTTAGGGCTCATTTCTTTGGAAGACGGTTTTTTTGCCAATTCGAATTTGAAATATATTGCTGATAATCCGGGAAATGCTTTTACGGAAGTTGTTTCGTTTAAGAATGCCTTTAAAAACTGTGTGGCTCTGGAAGCCGTTCCGGCAGGTTTATTCAAAAATTGTGCTAAATTGGAAGATGTATCCTTTTGCTTTACCGGATGTACATCCCTGACGGAATTTCCCGAAGGACTTTTTAAAGATTGTCCGGCCATTACAAACTTTGGAAGTTTTTCTTCTTCTAATACGGCTCTTTTAAGCATTCCTGCAGATTTATTCGCTTATTCTCCGGAAGCCTTGAGTTTTAGCAATGTATTTTCCACCTGTACGGCCTTGACGGAAATCCCGGGAGATTTGTTTAAGAATTCTACGAAAGCGACAAAATTTGATTATTGTTTTTATGGTTGTAAGAAATTGGAAAGAGTGCCTGCAGGTTTATATGCAAATTGTGCGGCTGCAACCACCTTTATCAGTGCTTTTTTCGGTTGTGAGGCTTTGGAAATTGTAGAAGAAGGCGTATTTACCAATTGCACGGCTGTGACCTCTTATAAATGGCTTTTTGCCAACTGTAAGCAGTTGAAAACAGTTCCGGTTAATATTTTTGATAACAGCAGGGGGGTGACTGATTTTTCCGGTACTTTACGGGATTGCGAATCCCTGACAGGAGAATCTCCTTATACGCGGATAGGAGAAGTTAAAGTACATTTATATGAGAGAAGTATGTATACGACGGATTTTACTGCTCCTAAAAATTATTCTACTTGTTTTAGAAACTGTACCCGTTTGTCCGATTATGCGACAATAGAAGCGTCTTATGTAAATTGGACAAAATAGGAATATTGGATGGACGGCAGATTGACCGATCCATATGCGTCTGTGGCTCTGCTGGCTACCGGAACCTCGGCTCAGACTAAAGAATTAGCCGGGGCATTGGTTCCTGTAGTCAGTGCCGTATTCCTCTATTTGATAATGACCATCGTTGCTCCGTAGCCGTATTGTTTAAAAGAGGCATCTTGATGACGGAAACGCTTGTATTTCGTCTGAAGCTCCCATAGAATACGCTGACGGAGCACGCCGTCGCCTTTCCCATGGATGAATACGATTTTTTGTCCTTTCCGCAGTTTGTATTTTTCCAAGGTTTTATGGAAAACATCCAGCTGATAGTCGAGTATATCTTTATTTTCCATGCCTGTAGTCGTTTCCAGTAATTCATTGATGTGTAAATCTATTTCAATGATATTGTTTACGATCTGTTTTTGAGGTTTAGGGGCAGAGGTACTTTCTTTTTTTTCTTTTAAAGCCTGGGTAATATCAGTTTCTTCTAATTCTTTTTGAAGGGGACTCTCTTTGTCCAGGGGCCGGACAAAAGCCATGTTTTCAAACCATTTGGTGTGTTGATAACTGCCAGTTTTGCAAAGAGAAGTTTGGGAAAGCCGGATGTGAACGTCTACGGTCTGCCGGGGACTGTATTTTCCTTTCTGGTAAAAAATAGCCTGAATATGAAAAGCTTTAATCCGGTCCAATTCTTTTCTGCTGTATAACCCCAGTGATAAAGCGGTGTCTGGATTGCAATTTCCGGCAGAGAGTGCAGAATAAGATTCTCCATTATACGTACCCGCTGCATAGAGGCAAGTCAGGCCTGTATCGTTTATCAAATAAATTTCGTATCGGCTTTCCGGGAGATTTTGAAAATTTTCAGGAACCAGAGCGAGATACAGACTGTCTGTGGATGCTGTAACGACCGTTGTCTGGGGGCGGACTTTCCGGTCCGTATCCGTATTGAAATCAGATTGAATGACGACCAGATCGTTCAGGGAAGCCGGAATTTCAAATCCGTATTCTTCGCAATAGACATTTACCGTATTTTGGTCTATTAGTCCTGTGACTTTACCCTCTAGTTTTTCAGAAATAAATCTGACGATATCCCCGATTCTTATGTGCATAGTTCTACTTTTTATCTGTTTTTAAACGTTGTAAAGTTAGTGTTTTTGAAAAGAATTTTTGCTATAACTTTCTTGCTTTTAAAACGTACACCTTTTGCCTGTTTAATTTAAAATTATGGGAAATAAATTTTTAATCCTCTGTCTTTTAGGGTTTCTGATGGAAATTCCTTCTGCGTATGCTCAACAGAGAAAATTTTTTTCGCAGGGAAATGTATCGCGAGACAGTGTGGCCGACGATTTGGGAACGATTCCGGCCTTTACGATCTATAAGGATAATTATCTGATTACGGGGACAAATTTCTCCGGGGGGAAAATCACCAAATATAATTCCGACGCAAAATTCCAGATCAGTTTGCGGCATCGTCTTTACAAAAGTATGTTGCCTTGGCGGATCTATCTTTTTTTTACTTATACGCAAAAATCTTTTTGGGATATTTACCGGAAATCCGCACCTTTTACCGAGACAAATTATAATCCGACTTTGGGATTCGGCCATAATTTTGTAAAGGATAAGCGTATTGCCGGAGTGGCGTTTCTCCAATTTGAACATGAATCCAACGGGAGAGACAGTATTTGGTCCAGAAGCTGGAACAAAATCAGTTTTATGGGATTGTATGCTTTTAAACGAAATTATACTTTACAAGCTAAGTTCTGGATTCCGGTAATGGTCGCTAAAGAAAATAAAAGTTTGCCCCGTTATGCCGGAGTGGGATTACTCGCTGCTACCTATACTAGTAATAACGAACGTTTGAATTGTTCGGTTGTAATGATAAAAAGAGCAGAATGGAACCTGAGCGCCAATTGGAAGATAGAAGTTGCCTATAAAATTTTTAAGTTGGATAATCAATACGTTTTTCTGCAATTTTATAACGGATATGGGGAAAGTATGATTGCATACAAATATTTTCAGCGTTGTGTACGGGTAGGAATTGTGATAAAGCCCAATTCTTTTACTATTTTTTAATTCTTTTTATCTCAGGAAACATTCACTAAATACTTGTTTCCCTGCATTTATATTTTTAAATATTGATACATTTCCCGGAAAATCCGAAGTTTCTTTTCCGAAATCGTTTGAAAATATTAAATTAGCAGATTAAAAGAATTTAAGGAATTGCTATATGACTTTAGAAGAATTTCAACAATCGATACGGGAAGGGATACCCGTGGAATTACCTGTTCCCCAGCCTTATGATCCGCAGATTAACCATGCTCCCAAACGGAAAGATATTTTGACCCGGGAGGAAAAGCAATTGGCCGTTCGCAATGCTTTACGTTATTTCGATCCCCGGCATCATGCCGTTTTAGCTCCTGAGTTTGCAGAAGAATTGGAGAAATACGGACGCATTTATATGTATCGTTTCCGGCCTGCTTATGAAATGCATGCCCGCAATATCCGGGAGTATCCGCACAAGAGTTTGCAGGCAGCGGCTATTATGGGGATGATTCAGAATAATTTGGATAAAGCAGTAGCTCAACATCCTCATGAATTAATTACCTATGGAGGAAATGGGGCTGTATTTCAGAATTGGGCCCAATATCGGTTGACGATGAAATATTTGTCGGAGATGACGGATGAACAGACATTGGTTTTGTATTCCGGTCATCCTATGGGGTTATTTCCTTCTCATAGAGAAGCTCCCCGTGTAGTGGTTACCAATGGAATGGTTATTCCGAATTATTCCAAACCGGATGATTGGGAAAGATTTAATGCCTTGGGGGTTTCTCAATATGGACAGATGACTGCAGGATCTTTTATGTATATCGGTCCGCAAGGAATTGTGCACGGGACGACAATTACCGTTTTGAATGCCGGTCGTAAAATTGCCAAACACGGAGAGAGCCTGGCGGGTAAATTATTTGTTACTGCCGGTTTGGGAGGAATGTCCGGGGCCCAGCCCAAGGCGGGTAATATTGCCGGATGTGTCAGTATTACGGCAGAAATAAATCCGAAGGCAACTCAAACCCGTTATGAGCAAAAATGGGTGGATGAGGTGATAGAGGATCTGGACCTGTTGATGGAAAGAGTAAAGCAAGCGAAAGCGGATAAAGAAGTTGTTTCTATTGCTTATCAGGGAAATGTGGTGGATTTATGGGAGCGTTTGGCGGAAAGTGACATATCGGTGGAATTGGGATCGGACCAGACGTCCTTGCATAATCCCTGGGCTGGCGGATACTACCCGGTAGGGCAAACTTTTGAAGAAAGCAAGCGGATGATGGCGGAAGAACCGGAATTGTTTAAGGAAAAAGTACAGGCGACCCTAAGGCGACATGTAGCAGCGATCAATAAATGTGTGGCTCGTTTTGGTACTTATTTCTTTGATTACGGAAATGCTTTTTTGTTGGAGTCTTCCCGGGCAGGGGCAGATATTTTAAAACCAAATGGAGATTTCAAATATCCTTCTTATGTACAGGATATTATGGGACCGATGTGTTTTGATTACGGTTTCGGCCCTTTCCGTTGGGTATGTACGAGTGGAAAACCGGAAGATCTGGCAAAGACAGATGCTTTGGCCGCTGAGGTTTTGGAGAAACTGGCTTTGGAAGCACCCCAGGAAATCCAACAGCAAATGCATGATAATATCCGTTGGATCAAGGCTGCTGGAGAAAACCAGCTGGTGGTAGGTTCACAGGCTCGTATTCTCTATGCAGATGCCGTGGGACGTATTCGGATTGCAGAAGCTTTTAACCGGGCTATTGCAGAAGGATATTTGTCTGCCCCAGTGGTGTTAGGCCGGGATCATCACGATGTGTCGGGAACAGATTCTCCTTACCGGGAAACTTCTAATATATACGATGGTTCGAAATTTACGGCCGATATGGCTATTCAGAACGTCATCGGGGATTCTTTCCGCGGGGCAACCTGGGTATCTATTCATAACGGTGGTGGAGTCGGTTGGGGAGAAGTGATCAACGGTGGTTTTGGAATGGTGCTCGACGGCTCCAAAGAAGCAGATCTCCGTTTAAAAAATATGTTGTTCTGGGATGTCAATAATGGAATTTCCCGACGGAGTTGGGCCCGTAATGAAGGAGCTGTTTTTGCTATAAAACGGGCGATGCAGGAAAATCCTGCCCTTAAAGTAACATTACCTTATCTGGCCGATGATCAGTTGATCGAAAGCTTATTTTAAACAAAAAACAAGAAAATAGCCGGAAAATCTTTTACACAGTAGGGACGTGCCCTACTGTGTAAAACGATAAGAAATTTTGCTTCATCCGATAATCACATCTTTCTCCGTTCTTGGGAGATAGCTCGAAAATTTAAGACAACGGGAATTTCGGTAGGATCCGTAAACGTGTTTCAAGTCGAGGGAGAAACTATTTAAAAAGTAAAAATTACACATTAGGGCACGTCCCTACTGTGTAAAATGAGGGACAAGATAAAGAAAACCGCTGAAATTTCAGCGGTTTATGTGTTCTTAATGAGTTGTTCAACAAGGATTCGAACCTTGACTAACAGGACCAGAATCTGTTGTGCTGCCATTACACCATTGAACAGGGTCGGTTCTTTTATTTCAACGGCACAAAAGTAATCTTTTTTTTAATTCTGACAAAGAACGTAATCTTTTTTTTCGGAACAAAAATTTAAAGCGGAGATTTATTTTTTTCTCGGTAGATTCCATTCTTCTCCGTAGATAAGGGTGAAAAGTGTCAGATCGTCGCTTTGTTCGTATGCCTGTACGTGGGATTGTATGTCTTTCATGATTTCTTTGATAAATTCACGGGGATGTTGTTCCCGGTTCCGATGGATGATCTGTAACAGCCGTTCTTTCGTATAAAAGGCCCCTTCTTTATTTTCGGCTTCTGTTACACCGTCTGTGTATAAAAGTATGCCTGAGCCGGGAGAAAAATGATAACTGTATTCCGGATAAGAATGATCTGTCAAGATTCCTAAGGGTAAATCGGCCTGTATGTCGAAAAAAGAGCAGGTCCGGTCCGGATAGGTAATGACAGGCGGCATATGTCCGGCATTGCAATAATTCAATGCGCCGGTTTTTAAATTGAGTACCCCTATAAAAAAAGTGACAAACAGATCGTTTTCGTTCCGTTCTGTAATTCTATTATTCAGAAAGCGGGCGATTTCTGAAGGAGATGTCGGTTTGAAAGAAAAGGAACGCAGCAGACTGATGGTATAGGACATCAGTAAAGAGGCCGGGATTCCTTTGCCGGAAACATCTCCGATCGCAAAGTAAAGATCGTCTCCCAGAAGAAAGAAATCGTAGAAATCTCCTCCTACCTGTCGGGCCGGGTGAATAACTCCATAGAGTTCTACATGGGGATATCCCGGGAAAGAGGGAAAATCTTTCGGCAGCATGCTCATTTGAATGTCATGGGCAATGCGGAGTTCGCTTTCCATTTTTTCTTTTACGGCAGTTGTTCTTTCCAGATTCTGCATATAACTTGACAATTTTTTTTGCATTTTGCTGAAAGCAGAGTGCAACTCCTGCATCTCATCTTTCGATCGGATAGGAGGTAAGCAAGTATTAAAATTTCCTTCTGCTATAGAAACGGTAGAGAGTGTAAAATTTTTTAACGGCTGGGTAATTTTCCGGACAGTGAGCGTACAAATCAGGCAAATTAAAATCAGAAATACTAAAAACAGGCAGGAGACCACTATGTTAAAACGGTTTAATCCTTCGTAGATATGTTTATAAGGGCATATGGTAGCTAAACACCACTCTGTGCCGATAATAGGAGAATAAAAAATATAAGATTTATCGTTATGGTCGAAAAAAGTGGCATTCCCTCTTTCTCCGTTAGCAATCCGTTTGGAAATACTGATAATGGAAGTATCAGGCATATGGGAGGCTTGATGAAAAATATTCTCTTCTAATCCGGTTTGCAGGGAATCTTGATGATGAAGAATAAAGCGTCCTTCCCGGTTAATGATAATAATGTAACTATCCGGATAGGGTTTAATCGAGTCGATTAATTCCGTTAACCAATTGAGGGAAAGGTCGACGGAAAAGATGCCGATGATCTGGTTCTGGGAATCCCGTAAAGGAACAGAATAAGTGGAAGTGATAATATTGGACGAAGACAGTTCATGATAGGGACGTGTCCACCTGGACTGATTTTTTTCTTTGGAAAGTTTATACCAGTTTTTCTGATAATAGTCGTAATTACTGCCGATAAGGGTGGTAATTACGCTATCTCCTTGCATATAAGAATAGGGGGCGAAATGATTACCCTTGGTAGGAAAGTAGTTAGGTTCAAAAGCAATGGCGCAGCCGAATATTTCGTCATTGTTTTTTACAACCTGGCGGGTAATATTGAAAATAGAGTCGGGATGGTTTACATAAGTTGGAAGCAGCCAACCGAGATTTTCCGGAATTTTTTCAATCGTCTCCATCAGGCGGGATACACGGAAGTTAATCTCATCCGCTTGTGTCGATATTTTTTGATAAGTTTGCTTTTCGATATATTGGGAGGCAATGTGATAAAATGTACCGAATCCTGCTATAAATAGTGCAATCAGAAATGATAAAATATAGACATTTAACTTTGCTGCAAAAGAATGGGTAAACCTTAAGAACATATTTCTCCTTTCGTTAGCCTGCAAATATAGTAAACTGGGTAGATAATACAAATTTTCCCAAACGGGGAAAAGCAGGTACATTCAAGTCCGCGATAGAAGGGCAGAAGATTCGAAACCCTCCTTAAGGGAGCAGATTAGCGGTTTCTCCAGCCTGAGGGCCCTGCTTATCTTCCACAAGGTTAGACCTTTTCCTTGGGAAGAACCTTTTCGTATATATCTTCAGTTTGTGCCAATTCGATAAAAAGTTGTCCTAATTTTTTAGTGACGGCCTCTACATAGCATTTCCCTTTTTTTGCGTTGGCTTTCCTGGGGTCACCGATACCTGTGTCGGTAGTTACCCTCTGCCAATTACGGGGTATCCAGGCGATTTTTTCATTGAGGGAGGGAAGAGAAAACGGGTGACTATTCCCCGTACCGGCTAATGGCATATTTACTCGTTCCGGATGGTAATGCAGCATAACCGAGGTTTCTAATTCTCCGGCATGGTCGTCTTTCTCTTCAAAAAAATTATTCGGGGGCACGATGGTAAACCATTCGGTTGAGGCGATGAGAAAGTCCGGATAATCTACTGCCAGATCCCGGATCATATTTTTGAAATTATTTCCTCCGTGTCCGTTAATAATGACCAGTTTGCGTAGGCCTTGGTAATGAAGGGAAGCGACAATATCGGTTAAAATGGCTTTTTGGGTTTCGTAACGGGAATGGATGCAAAATGGCAGATCCCGTTGTCCCGGATTTTGCGAGCCCATAAATACAGGAGGTAAAACCATACACCTGATTTGGTGGGATCTCCATACTTGTTGTGCCGTATCCAAAGCTATTTCATGTGATAAAATACAATCGGTCAGATAAGGCAGGTGTTGGTTGTGTGGTTCAGTGGCTCCCCAAGGTAAAATGGCCAACGAATAGGCATTTTGTTTGACTTCTCCGTAACAAGCTGTACTTAAATCAATATTTCCATTTGCTTCCATAGGCGGACGATGTTCAATGATATCTTCACAAAGATAGGGGATATAATTTTTATTTTCCTTTCCCGGGTATGAAAAGAGGAAAATTCTATACGATTTTTCATTTAAATAAAAAAGCGGTCTATCACAGGACCGCTTTTTTATCATTTTTTATTTTTTCTCTTTCTTCTTGTGGGCTTCTTCGGCAGCTTTTAATTGCTCCTCAGATTCCCGGGTTACTCTTTCCAACCGTTTCATAATGGAGAAGATGAATAGGGCAGAAAGTGCGCAACAAATGATCAGGATTCCCCATAATACGGGTAAGCTTACTTTTTCCCATAAATAACCGATTACACTGGTCAGGTAATTTCCGACGGCAGTAGCTGCGAACCATAGTCCCTGCATCATACCTTTATATTTAGGAGGAGACACCTTGGATACGAAGGAGATACCCATAGGACTCAAAAATAATTCGGCGCAGGTAAGGACCAGATAAGTATTGATCAGCCAATAAGGAGATACCATTTGGCTTTCTGATAGCGGATGGCTTGCCAGTTCGGAGGGAGCTGTTAATCCGAGAGAACCTACTAACAAAATGACAAATCCGAGGGCGGCAATGATCATACCGATTCCGATTTTACGTGGTGCGGAGGGTTCTTTTTTCTTGCTGCTTAACCAGCTGAAGAGGCCTACGAATATAGGAGTAAGAATGATGATAAACATCGGGTTAAATTGTTGGAAAATCTGAGGAGTATAATCCGTTTGATGGCCGGCAAAAATTTTCTGGTATACAAAATAGAGTACTACAGCGAAAACCGCAGCCATTATACCTCCTATGGGTTTTGTTTTTTTATCTCCTGTAAATAAGAGGAACAAACCGTAAAACAAAAGAATAAAAGGAACCGTTCCGGAAAGAGAGAAGAGGAGGCTGGATATACCACTGATATGGGATGTCGTATAATCCCGGGCAAAGAATGTCATGGTCAGTCCGTTTTGGTGGAAGGACATCCAGAAGAAGATCACTACGATAAACACTAATATTAAAGCGATAACGCGTTCTCTGGTCTGTTCTTTTGTCAATTCCAACACAACAGCGTCTTTATCCCCTTTTCCTTGTGCTTTTTCTTTCTCTGTCGCATCTGCAGATTTATAATATTTACGGAAACCGGCGAATATGAACAGGGAGGCAATCAGACTGATACAAGCCACTCCAAAACCGTACTGATAGGATTGGCTTAACGTATCGATGTAGGTATGTGCAAACTGTTGTAAACTGCTTAAATCCGTTATAGAAGCGCCTTGGGCGGTTGCCAGATTGACCAGTTCTTCGTAGCCGGCAGATCCGGGAGCAATAGTACCGTCAAAAAGCTGATGAGCTAAAGCCGGAATTTTGCTGTTGTAAACCATTCCGGCTCCTTTCAAGATGTAGTTGGAAATGGCTTCTGCCATACTGGGAGCAAAAAATGCTCCGATATTGATACACATATAAAAAATACTGTAAGCCAGATCCCGGTTTTTACTGTATTTCGGGTTATCGTATAAATTACCTACCAATACCTGTAAATTCCCTTTAAAGAAACCTGTTCCTAAAGCGATGAATCCTAAAGCGATAAACATGGGAATCGCCCCGCTTCCGATGGGAAAAGCCAGTAGAGCGTAGCCCAAAAACATGACGATCGTACCCAAAGTGATCGTTTTACCGTATCCCAGAAATTTATCAGCTATAATACCGCCGATGACAGGCAGAAAGTAAACTGCTGCCAGAAAAATACCAAATACCTGACTGGTTGCAGCCGAACTCCAGCCGTAGTGAGCCTGTAAATACAGGGTAAAAATAGCTAGCATTGTATAGTAACCGAAACGTTCGCCCGTATTCGTTGCTGCTAGCACAAATAATCCTTTAGGATGTCCATTTAACATAGTAGCGTGTATTTAAATTAATATTATTTTTTCAGCGGGAGCAAATATAAGAATTTTTCTTTATTTTTAATGTTTAAAACGTTTGAGTAAGATGATGGAGATGTTAAATCCTATATTTAAAACGGCGCAGCTGACTGCCATCGACCGATATACAATTGAACATGAGCCGATAAAGTCGATCGACTTGATGGAGAGAGCTGCCCGGAACTTTACTAAAAAAATGTTAGAAAAAATTCCGGGACCTCGGAAATTCTGTATTGTAGCCGGTAGTGGAAATAATGGGGGAGATGGATTTGCCATTGCTCGTATATTGCAGGAAAAAGGATGGAAAGCAAGGGTCTGTCTGATAGCTTATTCCAAAATGAGTCCCGATTGTGAGATAAACCGGCATCGGTGGAAAGGGGATTGCCGGGTGATAGAAAGCGTGGAGGAAATAGAATTTGAAGAAGACGAACTGATTGTAGATGCGATTTTCGGTTCCGGGTTGAATCGGAAAGTACAGGGACTGATAGCGGAGATCATTGGGAAAATCAATAAGAGTCCGAATATGGTAATTGCGGTGGATATTCCTTCCGGTTTGTTAGGAGAGGATAATTCCCGGAATGATAAGGAAGCGATCGTTCGGGCGGATTATACATTTACCTTTCAGTTCCCGAAACTGGCTTTTATGTTCGCAGAAAATTATCCTTTCGTAGGAGAATGGGAAGTCGTCGATATCGGTTTATGTGCGGAGATTATCCGGTCTGTTCCGACCGATTATTTTTATTTGTCGGAAGATTTCGTTTCAGCACTCCTTCCGCGTCCAGGAAAGTTTGCTCATAAAGGAACAAACGGACACGGGCTTTTAATTGCCGGGTCGGCGGGAATGATGGGGGCAGCTGTGTTGGCTTCCAAAGCTGCCATACGTTCCGGAATCGGATTGTTGAGCTGCCATGTTCCTGCGCAGGAGAGGACGATTTTGCAGACAACCGTTCCGGAAGCTTTAATCGGAGTAGATCGTTCAGAGAAATGTTTTTCCGGAATAGATCACTTGGATCCGTACACGGCCATAGCTATAGGACCGGGACTAGGGAAAGCACCGGAAACCGTTGAAGGAATAAAAGAATTGCTTATCCGGTGGAAGGGAAAAATGATATGGGATGCCGATGGTTTAAACATTTTGGCTGAGAACAAATATTTGCTGGATTTTCTTCCGGAGAATAGTATACTTACTCCTCATCCAAAAGAATTTGAGAGATTGGCAGGAAAAAGTGAAAATGATTTTGAGAGATTAAATAAATTAAGCATTTTTGCAAACCATTACCGGATATATATCTTGTTAAAAGGAGCACATACCGTTATTGCTTCGCCCTGTGGGAAATGTTGGTTTAATACTTCCGGAAATCCCGGAATGGCAAAAGGAGGAATGGGGGATGTTTTGACGGGAGTATTGTTGGGTCTTGTGGCCAGTGGTGTTTCTCCTTTAGAAGCTGTCCTGACCGGAGTTTATGCTCATGGATTGGCAGCCGATCTGTTGGCGACGGAAAAAGGGTATAGGGGAATTTGTGCAGGTGAAGTGGCAGAAAATTTGGGCAAAGCCTGGCGTATTTTAGAGGGGGGAGACGAAAAGAACAGATATAAGCGGAAAATGAGAACATAAAAAGCCGGACGGGAATTCAAAACAATAAACGTATGAAAAGAATTATTTTGATTTTTATAATGGGGATAGGGATTTATTCTTCCCTTTTTGCACAGAAAAAGAAAGAGATCAGTACACCGGTTACAGTGGATTATTGTTTGCCGAAAGTAAGTTATCTGTTGACTGTTCAAATGGAGTATACCAAATTTATTCCGGGACCTTTTCAGCAGTATGCCGAAAAAGAACTGGGAGTAAGGCCGGAAATAACGGCACCCCGTGAAGAATGGAGCATTTTGAGCATAAACATTCTTCCTCGTTATATGCCGGATGAAGAAGCTTCCTATTCCTTGTCTGCCAGCGGAGATTACAATCCTGTATTGTTGAGCTTGAGTCCGGAAGGATTTTTGGCAGGAGTAGCAGCAGGGCCAATTCCTATGAAAGTGACGGATTCGGAAGTCGTTTATAAGGCTTTTAGTCGGGATATGCAGGAGGAGGTAGATATCACGGCTTTGAATACCTATAATCCTTTAAAAGAAGTATTGGATACCAATTATACGTATCAGGAAATTGACGGGGTAATGAAAAAAATTTGGGATCCGATCATTCGTTATACGTCCAAAGCGGATGCGGATATTATGAACGAGGCGGTAAAAGAAATTTTCCGGATTCGTTCGGAACGAACCCGGTTGATTGCGGCTGAAAATGAGATTCCGGACGGGAAATCGCTGGAGGTTATTCTGAAGGAGTTTGATCGGATGGAAAAGGATTACCTGACTCTTTTTATGGGAAAAAGTACGCGTCAGCTTGTGGAACGTACCTTCCTTGTTTCCCCTGAAAAAGAAGGAGTACCGGTTTTAGCTTTTCGGTTTAGTGAATCGGAAGGAATTGCTGCAAAGAAAAATGTGTCGGCTATTGCTTATAGTTTAGTAGCAGAGAATCTGTTTATTCCTTATAAAAAAGCGGCGGAGACCGTTCAGAATGCTTCTCCGGTTGCGGTAATACATTATCGGGTTCCCGCCATTGGAGATATAAAATTAGTCCGGGCGAATGAAGAATTACAGCGCTTCCGGTCTGTAATTCCGCAATTAGGTGTAATTAAAACATTTCCGATTGATGTAGTGGGCAATGAGGGATTTATGCTGGAATTTTATCCGGAATACGGTTCTCTAAAAAGTGTAAGTAAAAGATAACGGAAAGGGGAGAGACCGGAAAAAATTTAATCTTCGGGTGTGAAGGAGAAGAGGATGCGTTAAAATGTAAAGTATATTGTTGCTATGGCATGGTGGAGTAACTGGTTTGGGCGTTTTTTAATCTGGCGGATACGTTATGTGAAGGAAAGGAATTTTATCCTTTTCCTGAGCTTACTTGTGGGGATCGTATCGGGTTTGGCTGCTGTGCTTTTGAAGAACATGGTGCATTATACACATCTTTTTTTTACGGAACGTTTACAGGTAGACAGCGGGAGTTTATTGTTTTTTATTTATCCGTTTATCGGTATATGGCTGACTTCTCTTTTTGTAAAATATTTTGTACATGAAGACATCAGTCATGGGGTCACAAAGGTGCTATATGCTATTTCCCGGCGTAACAGTATGATAAAACCTCATAACAATTATTCCTCCATGATTGCCAGTACGATTACCATCGGTTTTGGTGGTTCTGTCGGGACGGAGGCTACGATTGTATTGACGGGGGCTTCTATCGGTTCGAATCTGGCCCGTTTTTTCCGGATGAACTATAAGGTGATGACTCTGATGATCGGATGTGGTGCGGCGGGAGCTATTGCCGGTATTTTTAAAGCTCCCATTGCCGGTATAGTCTTTACCTTGGAGGTATTGATGCTGGACTTGACGATGGGATCTCTGATTCCTTTGATGATTTCGGCCATATCGTCCTATGTGTTGGTTTATTTTCTGATGGGGGATGGAATTGTGCTGGACTTTGCCGTTCACGAACACTTTGCCTTGGCGAATGTACCTTATTATATTATACTGGGGGTATTCTGTGGATTTTTATCCGTTTATTTTATTCGGATGAATATCCGGATTGAACATTTTGTGACGAAAATCAAAAATCCGTTTCGAAGGGTGTTGGTGGGAGGAGCCTTATTGGGTTTGCTGATTTATATTTTTCCCCCTTTATACGGGGAAGGTTACACTTCTCTTCAGGATTTGTTGACGGATAATGCGGATAATATTTTAAATAACACTTACTTTTTTAGTCTGAAGGACAGTGCTTTCATGGTCTTTCTCTACGTAGTCGGTTTGGTTTTTGTGAAAGTGATTGCTACGGCGTTGACGAACGGTAGTGGGGGAGTAGGTGGAGTTTTTGCTCCTTGTTTATTTACGGGGGGGGTCGGAGGTTTTTTGATTGCCAATCTGATTAACTTGTCGGGGGTAGTGACGGTGCCGGTAAGTTATTTTGTGTTGGCAGGTATGGCTGGAGTCATGTCCGGAGTCATGAACTCTCCTCTGACGGCTATGTTTTTGATTGCGGAGATTACAGGAGGATATTCTTTGCTGGTGCCTTTGATGTTGACTTCTGTCGTGGCTCATTTGACGGGAGGCGGTATGGAGCCTCATTCTATCTATGCCAGGCGTTTGGCGATGAAAGGGGATTTGATTACCCACAATAAAGACAAAGCCGTTTTGACATTGATGAAGCTCGATAAGGTCATTGAAACCGATTTGAAAACGGTATCCGTAGAGGCTACTTTGGGAGATTTGGTGAAAGTAGTATCCCGTTCTTCCCGGAACATCTTTCCGGTGATCGATTCCAAAGGAGAATTATTGGGAATCGTACTCTTAGATGATATTCGGAAGATCATGTTCAATCAGGATTTGTATGAGACCACTTATGTTCGGGATTATATGACAACGCCTCCCACCGTTGTAGATGTAATGGATCCAATGGATGTAGTGATGAAAAAATTTGAAGAGACGAGTGCCTGGAATCTTCCGGTCATTCAAGATGAAAAATATATCGGTTTTGTTTCCAAAGCGAAGATTTTTAATACCTACCGCAGGGTGTTACAGCATTTCTCAGACGAATAGGTTTTCGGATGGGATAAACACCTGGGAAAGGCTACTGAAGGATTATAACTTCTAGAGGAAAGCATATGAATACCAACAATAAGCTCGGCTACCGGGAAGGAGTGGTTTCCGTTGTATTGAACCTGCTTCTCTTTGTATTGAAATACTATGCGGGTATAGTATCTGCTTCGGTGGCTCTTATTGCGGATGCATGGCATACTTTATCTGATTCGCTGACTTCTCTGGTGGTGATATTCGGGATCCGGATGTCCTCCCGAAAGCCGGATAAAGAGCATCCTTTCGGTCACGGGCGTTGGGAACAGATTTCAGCGATCATCATTGCTATATTGCTGGCTGTCGTTGGTCTGGAATTTGTAAAAGATTCCATCGGGCGTTTGTCTTCCCGGGAAGCGGCTGATTTTGGCTGGTGGGCTTATGGGGCGACCCTTGTCTCCATTGTAGTAAAAGAAGGCTTGGCGCAGTATGCTTTTCGTATAGCCCGTATCACGGGTAATGCTTCTGTAAAGGCCGACGGCTGGCATCACCGCAGCGATGCTTTATCTTCTCTCATGGTCTTAGGCGGATTGTTGTTGAGCCCTTATGTTTGGTGGATAGATAGTGCTTTGGGAATCTTGATTTCCGTCTTGTTATTTTATGCCGCTTACGGAATTATCCGGGAGGCTGTAAATAAAATTTTAGGAGAAGAACCTTCTGAAAAGATCGTTTTACAGGTAAAGGAAATTGTCAGACAGGAAATGGGAGTTGTCGCTTATCCTCATCATTTTCATATTCATCACTACGGAGATTATGCAGAATTTATTTTTCATATAAAAGTACCGGGGGAGAAAACAGTAAAAGAAGCTCATCAACTGGCGACGAAGATAGAGGACCGGATTCAGAAGGAATTAGACATGACGGCAACTATTCATGTGGAACCTTTAGATTAAACAATTGGTATTCAGTTAATTGGTTATTATTGTATAGGAATGTTAATTTATGCCATAAGCCTTGTTTTTTAATGTAAAACCTTTACTTTTGCGGAAATTTTAAGGAAACGGTTAAACACAATATATTATGTACTGGACTCTAGAACTTGCGTCGAAATTGGAAGATGCACCTTGGCCGGCATCGAAAGACGAATTGATAGATTATGCTATCCGTTCCGGCGCGCCAATGGAAGTGATTGAAAATCTTCAGGACATCGAAGATGATGAGGAGATTTTTGAGAGTATTGAAGATATTTGGCCGGATTATCCGAGTAAGGATGATTTTTTCTTCAACGAGGACGAGTATTGAAAAAATGCGCTGAAATGCGCTGAAACAATGAATTACAAAATCAAAGACTATTGCTGAAGCGGTAGTCTTTTTTTCGTTTTAGTGGGAAAAATACATATTTTGCTCTCCAAAGATGACGTACTTTGTACTAGGCTGATGATTTTTACTTGAAAGATACAAAACCATTAAAGGTTATTTTTCCTGTTGATGCTAGAAACAATGGCAATTCTTATGATGTTATGTGTTTGAGGAAGAACATTTTTTATCAAAGGAGATGAAGTACATTACTGTTATTACTACCCTCTCAAATACGGATATTTTATAGAGGAACAGAAGAGTATCTGGTATACCAATAGCTTACCTGAGGCCTTAAAAATAAGTTTACAGGGAGTTAATTATTAACATAAAATTATAATTCACTTTATTTCCGGTTTTTAGTGATGGACGAATTGTTTGTAATTTATAGATAGCGGTTTATAAAGCGGAAAAAAGCGGAAATATTAAAATCAAAAAGTAATATGTTGTGACCGGATAAGGAGAGGCATTTTCCATATACTAAATTATTTATGAAGTATTCTAATTATTTGTAGTTTTTGTAAAAAGCAATATGATCGCCGATTACAAGTGTAAATAGGCTTCTATCGCTTGCCAGGGAGAGTCTTTTAAAATGACTTTTTTATTTTGGTCCAGTAAATATAACGTAGGAATGGCGTCTAAGTTATAAAGATTTTGGTGGGTGATTTTTTGATCGGCATCGTATCCAGTGATCCAGGTGGAGGGAATTTCTGCTAATTTATTCCGCCACAAAGTTAAGTCTTGGTCGGGATACAGGGCTAATATTTGTAATGTCTTTTCTTTCAGCAGTTTGTTGATGAGGGGGGAGGAGGAAAGTTGTTCGACTGTATGTTTACATTCGTGACAGTCGGGATTATAGAAAATTAAAAGAGTATAAAGGGCCGTAATTCCGGATAAGCGACCGGTCTTCCCGGATGGGAGAGTATAAGTAAAATCTGTAGCCTGATGCCCGGGACGATTTTTCCGGGCAATTTCTAACTGATGTCGCGGACGTATTTTATTTATTTCTTTCAGGGATGTCGAGTGGATCACATAGTCCAGCACGGGGATATAGAGTTCTTCATTTCGGATAGGAGAATTCGGATCGTAAAGATATTTCTCGTACAAACCGGTGAAATAGGAAAACATAGAGGAGGAGCCGGCCTCTGCTTTGCTGAGCATTGCTTTTATGCTTTTCGTTTGGTCCGTTTGATCGACATAGCCTAAAATTTGCAGATAATTGACAAAAGCCTGTTCGCTCACTTCCGGTAAAGTTATAAGCGTACTGTCCCGGAAGTCAAAATGATCCCAGTAATGAGAAAGCAGATATTTTGTCTTTTCTTCTGGATTTACAAGCATAGAAGGTATTTCCGGTAGTTGGAAGGTTTTTTTCAGGGGAATATCGGAAGATTGTCCTTTTAAAGAAAGACAAGATAAAGCGAGGACAATACCCAGTAAGAAGGTAAAAAATTTCATAACCGTTTATTTATCAGATTTTATTCGATACCGATACAAATATAGAAAAAATTGCTTCCAATGTTCAAAGATATACGGAAGATTAATGCTTCTTTGGGAAGCGGATGAATGCTGAGCGAATTTATGGAACGGATGTTAATGATTAATTTTCGGTCAAAATCGAAGGTTGAATTATAACGAATCGTTAATTCCTTATGCTCTTAAATCGTTAAACTTTTAATGTCCTAAGAGTTTTTAAAATTATTTTTTTCATTAAAATTTTGTTTTTTATTTATAAAAAGTTTGTATAATTAAAAATATATATTAGATTTGCATTAATCAGTAATCTAAAGTTTGAATACCCCATGAAACTTTGCAGATACATATTAGCTGTTTTTCTATCGGCTCAGATTATCTTATTGGGGGTAGGGCAAACGCGAATTCTTTATCGGTGTATAAAATGCGCTAAATCCACGAACAACATTTTTGTACGGATAGAAACCGGAGCTTACAATGATGGTAGTTGTTCTTGTGGAGCCGGGGGATGTGCTTGTGAAGGAGGAGAGGGTTGTGCTTGCGGCGAACGGGGATCCGAAGAGGCAGAGTCTCATCATTCTTGTGGAAGTAAGGGCTGTGCTACGATGAAAATTCACAAACTGGAGATGCCCACTTTGGCGCAATCATTGTGTTTGGACCATATTTATTTTTCCACGGTTCAGTTGTGTGCTGATCCTTATTTATCTTTCCTTATTTCTGCATTGCCTGAAAGGCAGCAAAATTTTCTCTATTATGATACGGCAGCTCCACTGCCCAAAGGATACCTGCATAAAATATGCGTACTCCTGATTTGATTCCTGGATTTTGAGTAGGACGGTTGTTTGTACAGTTTGTGCAGACAGGGCCGGGATTTTTGATCCGGGGAAAGGTATGGGGAATTTGTGTCGTCCTCCGGCCTTTCCAGCAATCGGCTGGAGTTTTGGTGAAGCTCCGGGAGACAGTTAAAGTGGTGTAATAACAAAAATTTTGCTTGGTGATATACAAATTTTCCTGTTGGTTTTAACGGGATGATTGTAGGTACTCTCTGTCTCTATCCGAAACGGTTAAATAGGAATATTCATTTAAAAGAAAATTCAAATGAGATTTTTAAGTATAATTTTTTTCGTATGTTTTGTTATGCCGTCTCATGCTCAGGTGAAGGGTACGGTAAAGGATGCAAAAGGGAATCCCATTTTTATGGCTAATGTTTTTTGGTTGGGTGCTACCCAGGGAACAAGTACGGCTGAAAATGGTTCCTTTTCCATTGAAAAATCGTCGGAATCGAATAAGCTGATTGCCAGTTTTGTCGGTTTTGCAAATGATACGGTTTTGGTAAAAAGTAAGAATGCGACGGTAAATTTTGTATTACAGGAAGGTGTAATGTTGGAGGAATCGACCGTGGTCGCCCGGAAATTAGGTTTGATAAAAATCCGTTCCAGTGTGTTGAACGAAGAAATGATTTCCAGTAGCGAATTATTGCGGGCAGCTTGTTGTAATTTGGGGGAGAGTTTTACTACAAATCCTTCTGTTGACGTCAGTTATTCTGACGCGGCAACCGGAGCCAAACAGATCAGATTGTTGGGTTTATCGGGAACCTATGTACAGATGCTGACGGAAAACTTCCCGAATTACCGGGGGGCTGCAGCTCCTTTCTCTTTGGGTTATGTGCCGGGACCCTGGATGCAGAGCATCCAGGTTTCCAAAGGGAGCTCTTCTGTAAAAAACGGCTATGAATCCATCACCGGACAAATTAATATTGAGTTCAAAAAGCCTCAGGTTCCGGAAAATCATTTATATCTGAATGTTTTTGCCAATCATAAAGAACGCTATGAAGGGAATATTGATGGAAATGTGCATATTAATAAAAGATTGAGTACCTCTATTTTAGCTCATTATGAAAACGAGACAAAAACGCACGACGATAATGGAGACGGTTTTTTGGATATGCCGAGGGTGGAACAATACAATCTGCAGAACCGTTGGGCCTGGATGGGGGATCATTACGTATTTCAGGCGGCGATAAAGGCTTTGAAGGAAGACCGGAGCAGTGGGCAATCTACGCATTCTCATAGCGGCGCAGCGATGCCGGAGGGGGAACTTTACAGCATCGGATTGAAAACAAAACGGTATGAAGCTTTTACAAAAAATGCCTACATTTTCAATAAAGAGAAAAGTACCAATGTCGCCTTGATTCTTTCCGGTTCTATTCATCAGCTGGATGCTTTGTACGGGCATAAGTTCTATAACGTAAATCAGAAAAATCTGTATGCTTCCCTGATGTTTGAATCAAATATCACCAAGGAACACAATATTTCCACCGGTTTGAGTCTGAATCACGATTATTACGATCAGGATTATCGTTTGACAAATAACCTGGAGGAAGAGGGAATGAAGAGTAAAGAGAAGGAAACTGTGCCGGGAGCTTATGTGCAATATACGTTTAATTGGAACGACAAGCTTGTTTTGATGGGAGGAATCCGCGCTGACCACAGTAGTGAATACGGTTTTTTTGTCACTCCCCGGGCCCATATCAAATATAATCCCAACGATATTATTAATTTCCGTTTTTCGGTTGGAAAGGGTTACCGGACCAATCATGTGCTGGCTGAGAATAATTTCCTTTTGGCCAGTGGCCGGAAGGTCGTTATCGATAAGCATTTGAAACAGGAGGAGGCCTGGAATTACGGGACCAGTGTCGCTACTTACATTCCGCTTTTCGGTCACACCTTGAATATCAATGCGGAGTATTATTACACCCGTTTTCAAAATCAGTTAGTGGTGGATTTGGATTCCGATCCTCATCAGGTACATTTTGCCAATCTGGACGGCAAATCTTATTCCCATACGTTTCAGGTAGAGGTAAACTATCCTTTTTTCCGGGGATTTAACTTGATGGGAGCTTATCGTTTGACCGATGTACAGACTACCTTTAATCAGGTGTTGAGAAAAAAACCGCTTACGGGAAGATATAAAGCTTTGTTGACGGCTACCTATAAGACGCCTTTGGACAAATGGCAATTCGATGTCACGCTGCAATTCAACGGAGGAGGGCGTATGCCGACCCCTTATTTGCTGGAGGACGGAACGCCTGCCTGGGAAGCAAACTATCATTCTTATCGTCAGCTCAGTGCGCAGGTTTCCCGGTTTTTCAAACATTGGTCGGTGTATATCGGTGGAGAGAATATGACGAATTTTAAACAGAAAAATCCCATTATCGGAGCGGAACACCCTTGGAGCGATCGTTTTGATTCGACAATGATTTGGGGTCCCGTACACGGTTCTATTTATTATATAGGTGTCAGAGTAAATATATAGTTTATTAACTTTTAATTTTAGATTATGAAAACTGTAAAAATTTTTAGTATGCTGGCTGTGCTTTTAATGGGGACAGTGTCCTGTATGGCCAAAGAAATTAAAACCGTTGTGTTTAAGACCAGTCCTGAGATGCATTGTGCAAATTGCGAGGAAAGAATTAAATCCAATCTTCGTTTTGAAAAAGGGGTAAAGGATATTCAGACCAATTTGGAAGATAAGACAGTGACGATTAAATACGATGCTGCTAAGACGACTGTAGAGCAGTTGATAGCTGGATTTAAGAAAATCGATTATGTAGCCACTGTTTATGAAGGCGGGTCTTCTGTATCGGGAGAAAATTCTTCAAAATCTACGGGAAGTTGCTGTGAAAAACCGGTGGAGGGAGTTGCTACGGTTTGTTTTAAAGCTGCTCAAATGGGATGCGGCGGGTGCGTTGCCAAAGTACAGAATAATATGAAAACCGAGGCGGGAGTTAAAAATATCGTATGCGATCTACCGACCAAATCAGTAAAAATCGAATATGATCCGGCAGTGACCGATGTCGAAAAATTGAAAGCAGGTTTTCAGAAATTTGAATACGTGGTGACACAATACTATCCGGAAGAAAACATGGCTTATGTTTTCTTTGAGGCGAATCAGATGAATTGTGGAAGTTGTGCCCGGAAGGTGAAGGAAAAAATAGGAGCAGAACCCGGAGTGAAAGAAGTGACGGTCTGTTTGTCTACTAAAGTTGTTTGCATCGCTTATGATTCTAAAATCAGTAGTGTGGAAAAGTTGACGGAGGGATTCAAAAAATTCAATTACGACGTAACAGAATGTTATAAGTAAGAGGCGATTCAGACATACAGTTAGACAAATATAGTCGAGATAGCCTGCGATTGACGGAAAGGGAAGTGGGAAAAATTTTACGACGCTTCCCTTCCGCTAACCTGAATCCGGTGTACCGGGAAAATTACTAACTTAAGACAGATTTCTATGAAAAAGAGACTATTATTATCTATACTGTTTTTCGTATTTGCGGTAAAACTCTTGGAGGCGCAAGATATTACGATAAAAGGGACGGTGTTGGCTGAAGAGGATAATCAACCCTTATCCGATGTGACCATTTTGGTTAAAGGTACGAATATCGGAACAATCACAGATGAAAAGGGGCATTTTAAACTGGATGTCCCGGTTTCGGCGACAATTTTGGTAATTTCTTATGTAGGGTATGAATTACAGGAGATACAGATTGCAAAGAACGTAAAAGTATATATGAAAAAAGAGGCTGCATTAATCGATGAGGTCATCGTTGTAGCCTACGGTACGCAAAAGAAAAATGCTTTGACGGGGGCTGTTTCTGCACTTCGTTCTGAGGAGTTTGAGGGACGTCCTCTTTCCAATCCGATAGCTGCTTTGGAAGGAAATATATCCGGGGTTCAAATGGCCGGAGGTTCCGGTAAACCTGGTACGGTTCCCGATATCCGGATCCGCGGATTTAGTTCGGTAAATGCTTCTAATGCTCCTATTTATGTGGTGGACGGTGCTATTTTTAATCGCAGTACAGGCGATTTGAATGTAAATGATATCGAATCGATTAGTATCCTGAAAGATGCTGCTTCTGCTTCCTTATACGGTTCAAGTGCAGGAAATGGAGTAGTATTGATTACCACCAAAAAAGCCAAAAAAAATGGCAACACAATTCATTTAAACATTAGTCAGGGATTTTCCAGTCGTGCCATTCGGGAATATAAAAGGGTGAATCTTTGGGAATATTATCCTTTGCAATGGGAGATGTTGAAAAATCATTATTATTCATACGGATATGAGGGAGGAGATGGTATGGAGGCGGCAGAATGGGCTACGAATACCTTGGTGAGTTCTTATCTGATGTACAATCCTTTCAAAGGTGTTGCGGATACGGAAGTTGTTGGATTGGATGGAAAATTGAATCCGAATGCTACGACTTTACTATGGGGAGACGATATGGATTGGCTCGGAGCAGCAGAGCGATTGGGATATAGAAGTGAGTATAATTTTTCCTATGGGATAAAGAACGACCGTTCGGATACCTATGTTTCGTTCGGATATTTAAAAGACGACGGATATATGAAGCGGGCTACGATGAACAGGTATAATGCCCGGGTCAATGTAAATTTTTATCCGGTTCATTGGTTCAGTACGGGCATAAATATTGCTGCAAATAAGGTAGAGTCCAATCCCGGTTTTAGTGCTGGAGTCGGAAATCCTTTCGGTTTTTCCAGATTTATAGGTCCTATTTATCCGATATATAAGCATGATCCTGTTACGGGTGAATATTTGCTGGATGGAAGCGGGAATAAGCAATATGATTACGACGGGATTCGGGGCAAAGGAGGATTAAGTCGCCGGCATTCTTTGGCCGAGATGACCTGGAGCGAATATACGAATGTCAGAGATGCTATGGATGCACGCCTTTATATGGGTTTGTATCTGTTTAACGGCTTAAAATTCACTGTAAATGCTTCCATGGAATCTTCCAATACAAATAGCAGTACTTACAATAATCGTTATACCAGTGATAGTTCGCCCGGAGGCGGTTTGACCAAATCCGCCGTTCGTCTTTATTCTTATACGGTAAATGAAATTTTATCTTATCAGCAGCGGTTCGGAGATCATCATCTGGACATTATGTTGGGGCATGAAGCTTATGCTTTAAAGAATAAATACAGTAATGTTACCAAGAATGGCGAGATCATGGACGGTTTGCATGAACTTTCTAATTTTCTCACGACCGGTGAGACGAATTCTTATACCGATACTTACCGGAAAGAAGGATATTTTGGGCGGATCAGCTACGATTATGCCAATCGGTATTATGCTTCTTTTTCTTATCGGCATGATGGTTCTTCTTGTTTTTCGAGAGATACCCGTTGGGGAAATTTCATGGCATTCGGTTTGTCGTGGAGAATCGATCAAGAACCTTTTATGGCTAATGTAAAATGGGTTGATCAGTTGAAATTAAGGGCTTCTTACGGAGAAACCGGAAATGATTCCGGGATCGGTTACTATCCTTATCAGACCTTATATGAATTGGGAAAAAACAATTCTTCCGAAGAAGGTATTCTGTTTAAGAGCAAAGGAAATGAAGGTTTGAAATGGGAAACTCAGGTCACGAAAGACATTGCGTTGGAATTCGGGTTTTTCGATGTGGTGAGCGGATCGGTAGAAGTTTTTTTCAAGCAATCTCAGGATTTATTGTTTGATGTACCCCAGATGGTTTCTTCCGGGATTACCTCTGTCTGGGAGAATATCGGTAAAGTAAATAACAATGGGTTGGAATTCGATTTAAATTTCAAATTGATCCAGACAAAAGATTGGAATTGGAGTTTGGGGTTAAATGCAACTACTGTAAAAAATAAAGTAAAACGCTTTCCGGAAGGTGTGACGGAAATTATAAAAGACAGAAAGCGTATAGCGGTAGGGCGTTCGATTTATGATTTCTGGCTGAAAGAATATATGGGGGTGGATCCTGCTGACGGAGCTGCTTTGTATCGTTTTGACCGGGAAGGAGGAGCGGTATGGTCGGACGAAGATTGCCGGACGATAAACGGGGTAGAAGTGACGACAAAACAGGCGAAAGCCAAGTATCACTATGCGGGGAGTGCTATCCCGGATTGGTACGGTGGTATCAATACTTCTTTGAGCTACCGGAATTGGGAACTTTCGGCTCTGTTTTCCTATGGAATAGGAGGAAAGGTATACGATTACAGTTATATGATGCTGATGTCTGTAGGCCAGTATGGAAGAGCTATGCATGCGGATATAAAAAACAGGTGGCAGAAACCGGGGGATATCACCGATGTGCCTCGCTTGGACGGCTATTATGTCACTGATTTTAATGCAGAATCCGATCGCTGGCTGGTGGATGCAGACTATTTTAGTATGAAATCTCTGACGGTAGGGTATGCTTTGCCTATGCGCTGGATTTCTAAGATTGGAATAAAATCGGCAAAAATGTCTGTGACCGGTGAAAATTTGTTTGTATTGAATCATCGCCGGGGAGTAAATACCCAAGAAGCTTATACGGGTAATTTATCCGCAGGCTGGCTTCCCGCTCGTACTTGTACGTTCAGGTTAAATGTAACTTTTTAAATTCGACGGCTATGAGAAAAATAATATATTCTATACTTCTGGGAAGTATTTGTATCTCTGCTTGTAAATCCGATTTTTTGGATACTTCTCCGACGGATCAAATCGGACAGAAGATTGTGTTGAATTCTTTGGATAATTTATATAAGGCGCTGAATGGGATTCATCGGGTGATGATAGCCCAGTATAGTAAACGGCCTTGCGGGGGCGAACCGACCATGAGTCTCTATAAAGATACCATGGGAGACGATCTGGTATTGACGAATAACAGTTCGTCCTTTGCGGATGCCTTGGGATGGATAGAGCATCGGGATCCTTCTTCCGGATTGTGTCTGTTCGGATTTGAAATGTATTATAAATTTATCCTGAATGCCAATCAATTGCTGGAAAATGTAGATATCGTACCGAATACCGATCCTGTGTTGCACGATGGAATAAAGGGAGAAGCCTTGTGTTTCCGGGCTTGGTCGCATTTTCAGCTGGTTCAGCTCTATGGAACCCGTTACCGGGCCGGCGTAGAAAATTCTCAGCTGGGAGTTCCTTACCGCAAAGCGTCTTCTACGGAGGCTATGGCCAGAAATACAGTGGAAGAATGTTATGCTTATATTCACGAAGATTTGGACGAAGCGATTTCTTTGTTGGAAAATTATAAAGCTGCTGCGGTTACTCATTTTTCCTTGAAGGTCGCCTACGGAATAAAAGCCCGCGTATTCCTGACCCAACAGAATTATAAAGATGCTGCAGAATATGCGGATTTGGCCATTCAGACAGCGGAAAAAGAAGGTTTTAAGTTGATGGAGGGAGACCAACTGCTTTGCGGTTTTTATAATTTACTGACCGAAGCCAAGGAGACGATCTGGGGGGCCCATCCTTTAGAAGACCAATCGATCTGGTGGTGGTCCTATTACGCTTTTATGGGTTGGGATATCGATAATGAACGGGAAGTGCGTTGTATCAATTCCAATTTGTATGAAACATTGAGTGAAACCGACATCCGCAGAAATTGGTGGGATCCTACCGGAGAAGCAGAACGGCCCTCCTGGGTAATGGTATCGGCTCCTTACCAGCACCGGAAATTCAAAGCCAAAGAAGCTGAAATTACGATCGGTGATTTCCCTTATATGCGTTTGGCCGAATTGTATCTGATGAAAGCAGAGGCCTTGGCCCGGCAGGGAGGACGTGACGGGGAAGCTCAGACTACCTTGACAACTTTTGCTTTGACGAGAGACCCGGTATATACTCCTAAATCAGGGACAAATGCGGATTTGATAGAAGAAATCATGTGTCAGCGGAGGATAGAATTGTGGGGAGAAGGCTTCCGGTTTACAGACTTAAAGCGATTGAATCTGCCTTTGGACAGGACAAATAGTAATCATAGGGGAGATGTTTCGGGAATAATGGAGGTAGCTGCAGGTGATGCCCGGTGGGAATTTCTGGTTCCGACTTCTGAAATGAATACAAATTCTTTGATGGTACAGAATCCTTAATCTTTTATCAACGAAAGAACAGTTTATGAAAAAGTTTATTTTAATCGTGTGTATGTGCTGGATAGGGGTGACTGTTTCGGCCTTGGCGAAGGATCGGAAGAGGACGCTTCCAGAAGAAGATACCGGAAATTATTCTGCCCTTATTCCGCCGACAGCCGTAACGAAGACTGGCCTTTTTACAGTCCACCAGGTGGGGGAGAAATGGTATTTTGAAATTCCGGATAGTCTTTTAAACCGCTTGCTGCTTTCTGTCACCCGTTTTGTTTCTGCTCCGGCTAATCCCCGTTTTTTTGGCGGGGAGGTGGCCAACCAACAAGTGGTGTATTGGGAAAAAATAGGTAGGAAAATGCTGTTGCGTGCTTATTTCCTTCATTCTTCTGCCGATGGAAAGGGAGAGATCAGCAAGGCTGTGGCCGTAAATAATGAGAGTCCGGTTTTGGCCTGTTTTCCGATAGAAGCGGAACGGAATTCCCATTCTTTAATTGAGATAACCGACTTGGTGGAAGAGGATATACCGGCTTTTTCGATTCGGCCCGTTTTGAAAAGCCGGTATGAAATTTCCGCTTACCAAAAGAATAAATCTTTTATAAAAAGTGTCCGGACATTTCCGCTCAACACGGAAGTAAAAACGCTGCGTACTTATCTGGTTCGATTAGATGAAAGTGGGCAAAAGGACTGTATTTTTCCAGTAGCAGAAACGACGGGATTGATTACAGCAGAGCTGAATACTTCCTTTATTTTATTGCCGAAGGAGCCGATGAGGAGGCGTTTATACGATTTGCGGGTGGGGTATTTTGCCCGTCAGTATGAATTTTACGGAGACGAACAGCAGACGGCTGGAAATAAAAAGTTTATCTGTCGTTGGCGTCTGGAACCCCGCCCGGAAGATGTGGAAAAGATGAAGCGGGGAGAACTGGTGGAACCTCAGAAGCCGATTGTATTTTATATCGACCCGGCTACTCCTCGGAAATGGAGGAAGTATATGATAAAGGCTGTGGAAAGTTGGCGCCCGGCTTTTGAAGAAGCTGGCTTTAAGAATGCCATTTACGCCCGGGAATGGCCGGAGGACGATCCGGAGATAGATCTGGAGGATATCCGCTATTCGATTATTCATTATATTGCTTCCCCGGTGGCGAATTCCAACGGGCATCAGATCAGCGATCCCCGGAGTGGGGAAATCATTCAGGCGCGGGTGGGTTGGCATCACAATGTCATGAAACTGGTACACGATTGGTATATGGTGCAAGCCGGCATCAACGATCCACAGGGTCGGAAGATGTGCGTGAATGAGGAATTGATGGGGCGTTTGATCGAATTTATATGCGCACATGAAATCGGGCATACTTTAGGTTTGCGTCACAACTTGGGAGCGAGCCGGCAAACGCCGGTAGAAAAGCTGAGGGATAGAAAGTGGTTGGAGGAAAACGGGCATACGGTGTCCATCATGGATTATGCCCGTTTTAATTATGTCGCTCAACCGGAGGACAGCGTGAGTGTAGACGGACTTTTCCCGAGAATCGGTATCTATGATAAATGGGCCATTCAATGGGGATATACTCCCCTTTGGGGAACTTCGGATGACGAAGAAGACCGCTTGGTGCTCAATGAGATGATCAAAAAGAAACAAAAGGAAAACAAACGGCTTTGGTTCGGAGCGGAAGGATATAACCGCGATCCGAGGTGCCAGCGGGAAGATTTGGGAGATAATCCGGTGATCGCGGCGGAATATGGCATCCGGAATTTAAAACGGGTGATGAAGGTTTTACCGGAATGGACTTACGAGGAAGGGGATTTTAATACCCATTTGCTGAGTATGCACCGGTCTATAATTGATCAATATCGCCGTTTTCTCATTCATGCTGCAGTCCATATCGGCGGCATTTACCGGAATTTTAAAGTTGCGGAGGAAGCAGGGATCGTCTACGAACCGGTAGAGCGGGAAATGCAAAAACAAGCTTTACAATTTTTGAGTGATTATTTATTTACTCCTCCCGATTGGTTGTTTGGAGAAAAATATTTGTACCGGATTTATGAATCTCCTCAACGGGAAATGTATAAAATTGTAGAAGATGTATTGAATCCGGAAGAATATCCGTTATTGGATCCGGAGACTTTTATCGGTATGAAAGATTATGCTGCCGATTGTGTAGGGTGCTATACGGTGGAAGAATATTTGTCCGATCTGAAACATATTCTTTTCGGTGAATTACAGACCCGTCAGACCATTGGGAATTTCAGAAGACATTCCCAGCAAATTTGTGTAGAGTCTATGGTTTCCCTTTTAAATAATGAAAAATATAAGAAGACGGATGTGCCGGTCATTGCCCGGAATTTTTTGGTCGGGTTGGCACAGGATATCCAGAAAAATAAGAGTTATTTTAAAGATACGGTTTCCCGGGAACATTTAGCTTACCTCTATGCTAAAATTCAAAAGCAATTGGAATGAAGTTTAACTATTCAGGTGTTTTACCTGTGAAAATGTTTAAATGTCCCTATGAGAAATGTTGCTTGGAATTTGAGAAATCGTTCTGAAGAGTTTTTAACTCACTCTACATTCTGACTTTTAAATATTTTCACAGGAGGAACATTTGAAAATAGTAGTCTTTCTAACCTGTTCAGTTTTGTAATGATATTCTTTATTTTTTGTTGTAAAAAAACATATTATATTGAAAAAGGTTAATTCATGTTTGGATTTGTAATTCGATTTTGATATATTTAATCCGTTATATAAAGCAGAGTATTTCGATTGCTTCAAACTAAGAGGATATGTCACGAATTACAGAAAACATATTGTCAATCCTTTCGACTTTTCTATTCGTTTGTTTTCTTTGGAGCTGCAGTGAGGACAAAAAAGAAGAAATTCTCCCACCGCCAGTGGAACCTTGTCTGACGGTAAAAGCAGATCTTTATCCTTTGAACGCTCAGGGAGACAGTACTGAACTGGTGTTTACCACCAATG